>VOSG01000728.1:0-12351 GCA_009761265.1 Halicephalobus sp. NKZ332 | reverse complement strand
TTAAGATTGAATTCGTGTGCGCGAGTGGTAGCTAAAATTATGATTCAGCTTTATCTATTTTTCAGACTCGAAATGTTTCTGAACCCAGATCTGTGGGATGACCTTCTTCCAGAGTTTATTCCTTCATTCGACGAGAATCTGGAATTTCTGGCTAGATTCATGCTTTCTGGAAAAGAATCTGTACATGCTCTAAGGAGGATGGTGACTGCAGCAAATGCTGTCGAACTTTCTCATATCATACCTGATATCATAAACATACCTCCTACAAGGTTCTCCTATGTGGTAAAGTTTGGAGTCGTAAGTTAATATATTGCTTTAGTTCTCGTACTTCAAAAATACAGGAAGAAGTTATTACTATCAGCAGGATATCTCCCCATCCTCGTCCGATGTATATTTTCCGATGGGCGTTATCCTCCGTCAGAACAGTCGAGATTGATTCCAAAAAGTCGTTCCCCAGAAAGTTCATGGACCTCATTCTGAAGAATCCAAGTAAGTTTTATAATATCACAAGAAAATTATATTCTTTTTCAGATTTCAAAGAGCTTATAATAGGAGATTGTCACTTGTCGAATGCAAAACTGCTGCTGACATCCAAGAAGTTCGAGCGTGTCGTGATGAGCGATACTCTTTTTAAGCGTTTGAAAAATGTTTATATTGAGGCTGATGTAGTGGAAATTGACTTAGCTCCCATTAAGGATGTTCTGAAGTCTAACTTTATCAAGACGGATTTGTTGGTTTGCAGAGATGCGCTTTGCATGTTTAAAGATGATCTGACAGTGGATGTGAGGTCGGTTTTCCCATCTTAAATTTAACTAAATTAACCTTTTGCAGTCCTGCTTTCGAATCTCTTGAGAACTTCAAGATAGATCTCATTGAAATAAACACAGATTTCAATGTCAAAACTCTTTTCGGACTTCATTGGCTTGTCGAGCTGTCCGAGTCGGTGGACGCGAAACTCAATAACCTGAAGCTTCTTACAATTAACATTAGTCAAAGCTACCCCAGGCTCGGTTTTGCCGTTCAGAGAGGCTTCCGTTTGAGTGTCGACTACTTTAGTGAGATGGTGGATTACGTTGATGAAATGACTGGTTACAATGGAAGGACAAAGGTCCAATTTAATCATAAGATCTTTTTTCGCATCCGTCCTAGCCATGTGCGGAACAATATCCAAGGTTACGTGAAAAAATTAAAGGAGGAACTCCGAGACTTTGAATATTCTTCTCAGATCAAGGACCGTGAAACCTGCTACATCTTCAAGAGATCTAAGGAGGTTACAGAGAAGTTTGAGCTAAATATTCAGATTCAGCTGATTAAATAGCCGAGTTAGTCACCTCATCCACAACTTGAGAGCAGCGACATAGTTATCAGTTTCTGTTGTTTGTTTAATTTGTAGATATTTAGTTGCCCGATTTTGGATTCCGAATAAATTTGTACAGAGAATGTTGAAAAACAGTGGATGAAATTTCTTTACTTGTAAATTGAATTTGGCGCCAAATTCCACTCGCTGTGGATGAAGAAATCTACCGTAATTATCAGGGAGTTTCGTTTCGGAACTTCTTTCTCTCATTGGCGCCAAAGTCGATGTTCACAAAAGAAAATGACTCCACAGCAATCTTCAGGGAGTTTCGTTGCAGAAACTAACATTTCCTTCCTACGACAGTATCCAATTGTGAAACCGTGTGAGATACGAATTATTTGCGTGATATTTGAATCGTAATTCGATTTCGTTTTTCAGATCTAACATGTTTAACCCCGATTTGTACGAAGATCTTTGTTTCGAACTTATTTCCCTGTTGGACGGAGGTTCGGAACTTCTGGTGAAATTCATGCTATCTGGCAGAGAATCCATGATCGGCTCGAAGAAAACCATCAGCAAAGCGAGGACTGTTGAACTCGCTCATGACACGTTCGACCCCATGGGAATCTTTCCCCCAATATTCTTCTACATTATAAAGCTTGGCGAGGTGAGTATGAGTTACTGTGGTCTTTGCAATTTCAATATACAGGACGCTTGTATCTCTGTCAGTACAATGTCTGGATGCCCTCATCCGATGTTGATGATCCGATGGGCACTGTCTTCCACCGGAACGGTCGTGCTCGATTCCAAAAAGCTGTTTCCCAAGAAGGTTATAGACTGTCTGCTGAGAAATTCAAGTAGTTTTTACATTGTTTTCTTCCAACAATGCTTTTTTCAGAGTTCAAGAGACTCATACTGGAGGAATACAACCTGTCGATTGCAAAGCGCTTGTTGAAGTCAAGAAAGTTCGAGTTCGTCGAGATAGGTTACGATGTTTTTTACCGCTCAAAAGAAATTTGTGTCGACACTGAAGAACTGGAATTTGATCAGATCCCTCTCAAGGATATTCTGAAGTCCAAATCCATCAAGACAAAGTCGTTGATCTGCAAGGATTTCTTCGATCAGTTTGATAACGACCTGGCAGTGAGAATAAGGTTGGTTTTATTCCTTTTATTTTATTTGAACCAACAGTTTCAGTCCAAATTTCGCACTTCTCGAGAAACTGGAGATAAATCTGCGCCACATGTACATGTGTTGTTCACCACAAATTGTTCTCGAGTCTCGATCCTTCATCGAATTATTCGAGTTGTTGAATACAAAGCTCGTTAATTTGAATCTCCTCACATTCACTTACAATGAATACTATCCTCACTCTTCCCGAGATATTTACGAAGACTCCAATCTGCGGGCTAAGGATTTCAACGTCATCACAGGTTACCAAGACAATCTGATCGGTTACAATGGAAGGGCGAAGGTCAAATTCAACCACACTTTGTTCTGCGACATTGTTCCCAGTTTCGACCAGACTACCAAGGATTACATAGAAGAACTCAAGAACGACCTCCGAGGCTTTGAATACTCTTTCTGGATCGAGGACGACGACACTATCTATAGTTTCAAGAAATCCAAGAGCGTTAGCGAGAATTTTGAAGTAAACCTCGAAATCCGGCTCGCAAAACAGCTGTGCTAATGATATTCGATTATACGAGAATTTTAATGCGATAATCTTGTTTTGGTTCTAGTTTGTTGTTTTGTTTTGTTTTTCCATTTTGCAGAGGTTTAACAGAAGAGTTTGAAGTTTCAATAAATTCTAGTTTTGTAGAGAAAACGGTCTGGGTAAATATCGATATCGAGGTGATAAAGGACAATCGAATGCTGATAAACCGTCCTTGTGTATTGCTTAGTTGACTTTGATCTGCATCTCACCTGTTTTTTGCGAAAAAAGAACTCCAAAACTTCCTATGTTCTTGCAGAAATCGAAATTTCTTTAAATATGCGATCGTGGGAATAATCTCGAGAAAGAATCATGAAGTTACATGATGTGGGGAATTGATTTCGTTGATTTTTAGGATTAAAATGATCTTAAATCCAGATCTTTATTATAATCTCGCTTGGGATTTTCTTGTTTCAACAGATAATCCGGAGATCGTAACTAGATTTATGTTCTCAGGAAAACAATCCCTGAACGCTCTGAAGAATGTTGTGAAAAAAGCAGAAAATGTTCAGTTTTCATATATGGAAGCGAACAGAAAAAGAAACAACGAAGGCATTCTCCATGGCAAAATCCCTGATTATAAATTGAAGATGAAGTGGGTAAGTACACAGATTATTACATGTTGTTCAATCAGAAACTTCAGGATTTTGATGTCGAAATTAACGCGGATCTCAGAGATCCATATATGGAGCAGATTATCCGATGGACGTTATCTTCTACCGAAGGAATCGAGATTTTAACTGATAAACCACTTCCTAATGATGTTGTAGACTCACTATTAAAGAATCCAAGTGAGTTTAGTATATCAACAAAAGATTTTATATAGACATCTATATACATTTCTATACATTCACGTATTCTTTTCAGATTTCACAAAGCTCGAACCATATGTATATCATTTACCGACATTAAAATCGCTGATAAAATCTAGAAAATTTGACTACATCAAGATGAGGTATTCGGCATTTATAAATTGGAGTGGGACTCTTATTGATACCAAAGAACTGAAACTTCTCTATGTTCCGCTTGAAAAAATCCTGAAATCTGAGTTCATCAAGACAAATTCCCTGATTGCCAGATATCCTGACGAAGAGTTCCACGACAGTCTTCTCACGATGAATATAAGGTTTGCTTACTTAATTTACTTTACTTTAATTAATACACTTATATGTTGTATAGATTACATATACATATATTTTACGTATTATTTATATACATTATATTATAGTCCCGGCTTTGAATCTCTCGAAAAGTTGGAGCTAATCATCTTTTACTGCACCAGGTATTTTAGTCTTCAGAAAGTTCTCCAATTTCTAGAATTTTTGAATGAAAAATTGCCCAACTTGAAATTCCTGAAGCTGGACATCACCGAACATCGTCCTTACTTGATCTACGACAGTAGTCAGGGGACCTTCAACATTCTCCCTCATTTCATCAAGGATCTCGTGAAATACGAAGAAAAACTGAATCTTTATAATGGGAAATTAAAAATAAAATTCGTCCACGAAATCAGTTTCAACATCTGTTCTGGTCCTAGGGAAATTTGCGAAGACTACGTGGAGAAGCTAAGAAAAGAACTAGAAGGATTCGAGTATCTTCCATCGAGTAGGAACCAGTGGGACTACTACAACTTCGAGAAATCCAGAAAGATCAAAGACAATTTCGAACTAAATACAAGAATCAAGCTCTTCGGACGTCTGATGTAACTACTTCTACGACTTTATCACTAGAAAATAGTATAGCTGTTGATTTTTCAAAGTCTTCAATGTTTAAACTAATTCGAAATCAATGACTTTTAACCGTATCCTAAAAACTAAATCACTTTATTGTACTTTTACTATAAATTATTACTTAAAAAGAAAATTCCTCAATTTCTGCATCTTTGACATGTTCATCTTGAAAATATCGGAATTTTTCGATTAAATTTTCGATTGAAACTTCCCCTCTTATTTTGTTGTCTCTCGTACGGATATTTACAGTACCATTCTTCATTTCTTCAGGACCGACAACCAGGATGAAGTTGAACTGAGCCAGTTGAGCGTTCCGAATTTGTTTCTTTAGGGTATCGGAACAGTTTTTTCCATATTCGACTTCGAAACCAGCTTCGAAAATTCTTCGATGAACTTTTTCCGCATATTCATTAACAGACTCATGAACAGTAATAACTTTGGCTTGTCTTGGGGAAAGCCAAAACGGCCATTTTCCACTGTAATTTTCTGTAAGAATAGTTGTCATTCTTTCCAATGATCCGAGGATAGCACGATGAATCATTACTGGACGTTTTCTTTCGTTATTTTCACTAAAAATAAAAGATATAAAAAATTGAAATTATAGACTTACTCAAAGTAACCAAGATCAAATCGTTGCGGAAGTTGGAAGTCAAGTTGAACTGTGGCACATTGATGACTACGTTTCAAGGCATCCTTGATGGTAATATCGATTTTCGGTCCATAGAAAGCACCATCTCCGGGGTTCAGATCCCAGGGTCTTCCACTCGAATCCAGAGCTTTTTTGAGTTGGTCCTCTGCTTGGTTCCATGTTTCCAAATCTCCCAGAAACCTCTCTGGACGAGTAGAAAGATTCAAGTTGAAAGTGAATCCAAAGACATCCTCATATGCGTACTTCGCAAAATCCAGAAAGGACTCTATTTCTTGAGAAATTTGATCTGGACGACAAAAAATATGAGCATCATCGGTCTGGAATCGACGAACACGGGTAAGTCCACTCAAGGCACCGCTGTATTCGTTTCTATGGAGGACACCGAAGTCGGCGAAACGGAAAGGGAGCTCGTTATGAGTACGTGGTTGATGGGCGAACATCAGACAATGTCCCGGACAGTTCATTGGTTTTAAAGCGAATTGTTCTTTTTCAACTTCAAATCTGAAGAAATTAATAAAACACTCTATGAAGCAACTATAATTTTAAAAAACTTACTTGAACATGTTTTCAGCATAATGTTGCCAGTGACCGCTTTGTTCCCACAATTTCGCATTGTACATATTTGGTGTAATAACCTCATTAAATCCACGTTTTCTATATTGCTTCTTAATGAAATTAATCAATTGATTGTTGATATGAGCGCCTTTGGGATACCAGAAGGCAGAGCCAGGACTCATTGGATGGAAGAAGAACAAATCTTGATCTCTTCCGATTTTCCTGTGATCTCTTTTAGCCGCTTCTTCCTGGAATTTCTGCCACTCTTTCAACTGTTTTGGATCAGGAAAGGAAATTCCATAAACACGTTGGAGTGCTTCAGCTTCTGCATTTCCCTCCCAATAAGAACTAGACGATTTAGCGACTTGTAGAGCCTTAATTTTCCCAGTATGACGCACATGAGGACCACGACAAAGATCTATCAACGGACCACATCTATAAATAGTCGTTCTCGGTGTTTTGATTTTCTCTTTAAGGATTCTGACTTTAAATTCGTTGTATTTAAACATTTCAAACAAATCTTCTTTTTCGACTTCCAGACGTTCGAACTTTTGTTTGTCTTTAATAATACACTTCGCAATTTCTTCGATTTTTTTCAAATCGTCTTGATTAATAGTGAAGTTCTCTCTGTGAATGTCATAGTAAAAGCCATCTGAAATCGGTGGACCGTAACAGAGATGACCTCCACAGAACCTTTCCAAAGCTTCTCCGAGAACATGAGCCGAAGAATGCCAAAAAACTTGTTTTCCTTCGTCATCTTCAAAATCCAGGATTTTCAAACAAGCGTCTTCTTCGAAGGGACGGTCGAGGTCCCAGAGCTAAAAAAATAAACTTTCAATAATACAAAAAAATAATTCACAAAACCTCGTCATTAACTTTGGCAACAACAGCATTTTCAGCAAGTCCTTTATTGATTTTTTCAGCAACTTCTAGAGGAGTTGTTTTCCAAGAAAATCCTTCGATGATTTTCCCATCCTCCAATGTAATTTTTATTGGTTTATTTTCTTTTTTCTCCAATTCCCCTCTGTGCTTTTCCATGAACTTTTCCCAAAGTTTCATTCTTTCTTCAATGAATTCTGGCCATTTTTGGAGTTCGTCTTTGGATTTGCTGATTTTCTAAAATAGTTTCTCATAAACTTATAAATCTTCGTGTATAAAACTACCGAATCCTTCGGAATACTTTCTTTACCAACACCAGCCATTTTTGTAAAGTTCAAACAATCTTTGGAAATTTGGAATGTGAAGTTTCATCGAATGCAGATAAATATCAACAAAAAATATAGTTGCGAGATATCTCTGAAAATGTAGTTTAAATTTTTGTAGTCTCTTTTAATAACGTGATCGAAGAGAAAAGGAAAGTATAGACAGGGTGTGCCAGATTATTTTTAGTTTTTCGATTTCCATGTCATTAAAGAGGCAAAGTTAAAGTGATCTGATACAAAAATCACGTATGTTACGACTATGTAGATATTCATATATAAAATAAAAACAATATTAAATAAAAAATAGTTTCTCGATTCTCCCTCAATAAAGAACTGTGGAAATTTGTTAAATAATTATATATTTATATATAAACCAGAAACAATAACCATTAAAAATTACATCACTTTCCTTCTCAATGAAACAATGTAGTTATCTTTCGAAATACTCATATATAGTAAAACAGTGTTGTGCAATCATTACGCTTTCTACTTTTTCTCCCATCCTCGACAGGGCGTTGTGCAAATCTGACGCAATTCGAGGAAGGACGCGACGTTCTTTGCACTTTTCTTTTTGATTGAAAGAAATTTAAAAACCAAGTTTACATCTTTAAAATCCAATTGATATTTAAAAACAACTAATTCGAACATTTTAAAATCAATGTCATCTTTACCCCGACCAAAGAAAGAAATAAAACAACAAGATAACCGGAGATAATACAGATTCATCAGGATACTGATTTCGATTGCCAAACTTTCACTTGATCCTGGAGCCAGTCGTTTTTCCTCCAGTCCTCCAATTCAGGACGATCGTTAGGTTCTCTCTTAAGCAACTGAAATAAAAATAAACCAAGTTAAAAACCAAAATAAATTCCATATAAATCAACAACTTACCGATTTGATAGCATCTGCAGCCCCACGAGGCAAAAGTTCGAGATGGCTTTCGGAAATCTCTCCATGGATAATCCTCTGGAAAGTTTTACGACTATCTTTATCCTCGAAGGGAGCTTTTCCAACTAGCATTTCGTACAATAGCACACCAACGGCCCAGCAGTCGACTTTGTGGTCGTGTGGAGCCATGGGGACATAGGTGGCATTCGTGATCATCTCAGGGGCCACATAATCTGGTGTACCACATACCGTGGTCCGACTGAAAAGAAATGTTAGATAACCCCGAAAGATTACATTTTGAAAATAAAATTGAACAGTACCTTGCGGAAGGGGCGTGGACACACCAACCGAAATCTGCCAGCTTCGGGATGAAGGGACTCGCGAGAAGAATGTTTTCGGGCTTGACGTCACGATGAATAACGCCACGCTCATGACAGTAAGCCAATGCATCAGCAACTCTGTCAGCAACGAAAGCTGATCTGTGAGGAGAAAGTCTCTTTTGATTCCGGATGACAAGGAAGAGGTTTGCGGCATCGGCAAATTCCATAATGAGATAGACGTTTTTGGAGTCTTGGAATTGGGCGTAGAGACGGATGATGTTTTCGTGACTAAAATAGAGATCTAAATATGGAACATTTGAGAAAAATTCACTTTAGATGATAATGGATTTCGACCTCGCGACGGAGTTGGTGCTTCATGCTCATCTCCTCGACAGTGGCTTTCACGATCATCTTCATCGCAAAAACATTCTGTGTTTCCTTGTCCTTGACGACGAAAACCGATCCGAAACGACCACGTCCAAGCAAACTGCCAATCTGGAAATCCGCTAGAAACCATTGCTTCCGGTCGCTCTGAAAACAGGCCAATAAGGATGTCAATATATGAAGTTCGAAAATGTGATATATGAAATCGGTAATAAATACTTTATAAAAATATTAGTACATAAACACATACCGGTGAAAGACTTAGGAACTGTTCCTTCGTTAGTGTTTCAAGGGACTGCTTCTTCGGCGGCATCCTCGGGAGTAAAATCAGAGAATAAGGATTTCAAAAATTAAGAACGAGGGGCTCGCACTGGGAAGCCGGGAAATTCTAATCTGCGAAAGCGCGCGTGTCGATTTTCTTCGCGAGACAAATTTCCTCGAAATAGTACTAGTACTTCCTATAAAAGGAGGAAAGAATTCATAACTCTTGTTTCAATAACTGGAATCTCCCAAAATATTGCTGTTATGACTTCTAGAATCAGAATTCATGATTTCGAAATCTCAGCAAATTCTGGGCGTTCGTCGTGGGATAAATTTCCTCAAACTGGTTATATTCCTTATAAAACGAGGAAGGATTTGACAAATCCTGTCTCGATAATCAAAATCTTCAGCTTAAGAAATATAGATTTCATTAGATCTCAGACAATTCTGATTTGTTATGGATTTCCACTCTTTGATTCTTTATTTCTTAAGTAAATAATTTAAAGGTTCAATTCATTAAATTCTTTACACTTGCTTGGAGACCGGCCACAATTCCAAACAACCCCAGGAAAATCATAAATGAGTCTTTAATCGCTGTAGTTATGATTCTCCTTCTAATTCTCCATTTCCTCTCTTCCGGAGCTTTTTTAAACTCTCTAATGAGTTTCGGCAAGAAAATTAAAAAGTGTATGACAGCAGGAAAGACAAAAGCGATCAACATTCCACAAGTGATTCCGACAAGGGGGATTATCTCTTCTAAATTGGGTACTGTGATGGCTACTGCCATACAAACAAAAACCAAAAACGATCTATATAGAATTTCTAAAACTAAAAAAAATCGAGATTTCCTCTGATTTTCAGAGAAATTGAAAAGCTTCGAAAAGTAATTTTTGACAACAGGGAGAGTCAACTCTATCACGACATATTGTTGAATAGCAAATCCTGTGAAAACGACCAGAGACAAAAGTCCTCTTACAACAGAGAAAATCGGGCTCTCAGGGAGATTCAGAGCAATGCTTCCTTTGACATCGTCACCATAGGTGATGAATCCCAAGAATCCACACAGAGCGTAAATTACAGTAACTGTAGACATTCCCATTGAAACCACACCTGTGAGTCCGAGCATCTGACTAGATTTTTTGATCTTGTTTTCTAGAGGAAGAATGACAGCTTGACCCTCAAAAGCGTAGAGGACGGCTCCAGAAGCCATCATGATTCCATCGAAGGATTTGATCAGAGGGAGATCCGAGAGAGGAATATGTGGTTGTCGAATGAGGTACTAAAAGATTCAACTTAATTTAAAAGATAACTCTAGACAATTGCTAACTTTAATGAAAACTCAGTCATGATCTCAACTTACTTGAAAAATGAAGATTAAGGATCCGCACATAACGATATTTCCTAAGCCACTCAAAACCGCAATAACCTTCAACGTCCTTAGACAATTAATCAGAACAAATGGGAAGAACATGATCAACATGTATACTGTCGTGGAGAATCTGATGTCTGTGTATTGTTCAATAATTTCCTTGAGATGAACGGTGACGAAGACATAGAAGACACTTGTAATCCCCATCTGAAGGCCGATGAGACAGATATTCACGATGATCCTGCAATTCACCTTTTTATCGCCATATTATTATGAAATTATCTTGAAATAAATCCCGGGTTCTACAGGGATTTAAAAGATTGGATAATAACAAACTCACTTGAAAACCAGTCCATAGTTTCTCAAAAATTGAAAACTATTGGTACAAGCGTCGAAGGCAACTTGTCCAAATTCCAGACGACTTCCACCCCTCTTTCTCGAGAGATACTGAGCAGATTGGACAAGGATCAACATACAGTGGGCATTGAAGAGTCCGAAGAAGAAAATCATAACTACAGCGGCCAGCCATCCGGCCTCCTTGGCGGCGATCGGGAGGGCGAGGCATCCTACTCCCAGAAGAGTCTTGATGAAATTCGTAAGTGCTGTCCAGTACCTACATAGATATTATAGAAGAGGAAACTGTGCGACTTTTCATTGGAAAAATATATTGAGGATCTGATATATCTTGATCGAGTACATATACCCACACATGAATATATACATATATTTGTACATGTATACAATAAAAGAAGATTACTAATGGTAACGTGAGCGATGTGAGCTTCACGTCCTGTGGATTGGACTCATCGTTGTCAATGACAAATGCGATGATTTTTCATTTAATATAAAAAACTCACGAAATTCCTTCATTTTTGACAAGCGGAAGATTTTCTTCATCATCAAAAGTCTCAATTTGGAAATTATTAGACTTCCCTGGATTCAGCACCGTTTTAACAACCATTTTTCCTTTTTTTGTATTTTTTTCAGACATAGTTTCAGTAGTGGGAAAACTGGAAATTTTGTTTTTCAAAAATCACTATCTCTGAAAACAAAAAACAAAGAACCGGTGACTGATCTCTCTATGATCACAACAAACGTGACAAACGATTTTTGATGCATGTCACATAGAAAAAAATTCAGCAGACGGAATTAAGAGAAATCAATACAGATTAAATAATTCAATAGAAGAAAGTGGAGGAGTAGAGATCTAGCCTAAGAATATGAAAGAAGAGAGGATTCACTCGAAGATGGAGGAAAAGGTGAATCAGTAGAAGATGTAGTAGTTCATTAGCTATAGATGAAGGAATGAAAGATTCTTGAGAAGATAGAAGAATAAATTACTTTTAAAAAAAGATATAAGAAAGAATGATTTATTAGAGAAATGCTTTGGAACAATCTGTTTCAGTATTTAGCTGCATGCCACAGTAATCAGTCGTGTTTTATTAATCTAGGCACTCAAAATTGAAGTGAAGAAATAAAGCACTGTTACACATTAATTGATCTTCAATTTACTTTCTTGCTTACTGCAGATTGATTATAGTTCAGTCGACTTTTATTGATAGCATTTGCTTCTTTGACAAAGGAACTTTAAACAATTGCAACGATTTTCATGGAAAACAACACAACGTCAACTAAATACATTCTTGAATTTTATTCGTAATGAGATCTTCTTTAAATTTACTTTCTAATGAGTTCCCCGATGGCACTCTGTAACCCGGCAATACATCCAAAGAGCCCCAAGATCGCCAAGCAGACGTTCTGGAATATTCTCCAAGCGATTTTTAGTTTCTGGTTCCTTGCATCCTTTGCGTCACTGTTCTTCAGTCTTCTGAACATTCCCGGAAGAAAAGTGATGCAGTCGATTGCTGGGGGGAAGACGAACGCGAGCATCATTCCGGCAGTGATCCCGATTAGCGGAATTATCTGTTCTAGACTAGGAACGGCCATGGCGAATCCCATTGCGATAACCACCAAAAAAGCTC
>VOSG01000726.1:0-12390 GCA_009761265.1 Halicephalobus sp. NKZ332 | reverse complement strand
AGCAAAAGAATCTCTTGCTGATTTTTCTAAAGATATCAGTAATTTTACGGATCCTAATAATGAAAGGTTCTGCTACACTGTCCATACAAGATATGTAGACAATATTCTTCAAAACGTATTCAAAACTAAAAAATTATCTGAGACCCTTCTTAACAGAGACAACCTCACTTCCGATTTATGTATTAGATACCACGATAAATTAAGACGGACTTTCAACATGTACAAAGTCGAATTAGAAGAATTGTTAAATGTGACGAAGATAGTTGCAAATAACAAAGAATCTCATCTTTTTGGTGATATCAAAAATTGGAGCCATTTTGTTTCTGTTATTGAACTTATTACTGCTTACAGGGTAAGTTAACTACTAATAGTTTAATCACTAGTTAATAAACGATTTTAGAAATCTCTGGACTGCGGAGATGAAAGGAAAAAGTTCCTCAATGAAATAATAGAAAAGAAAAATGAATACACTGAATATAAGAATTTTATTAACAATATAAATTATCGATATGGATACATCAAAGACAAAATGAAGGAATCTTGCGAAATATGGACGAATAAGATCAGCATGTTATATCACTGTCTAAAGCATAGTGGTGAGTTCACTGATTCCTCAGTAACAGCTGAGAACTTCGACCAAATGGCTGAAAAGTATTTTGGAGAATACAGTGAAAATATTTTCAAAGATAATTACTCAATACCGGGAAACTACCCTCAGTGTGGTGGCACACAGATAACAAAGTATCTTTCATCTTTTGGAATCCTTACTCACTTTGGGATCACCATGGAATTTGGCAAACAAGGTTCTAACGATGGGAAGCGTATAACGCATTTTATCAAAACAGAAAATAAGCGTGATGAAAGAACAGTGGTGGAAGATAGCATTGAAATCTAGTTATAAATTTGTGTCCCTTAAGGTGTTTCAAATCAATGATTTATATTTTACGTATAATCGATGTCTTTTATTTTCTAAATAAAATATTTCAAGACATCGTTTATTTATTATATGATGAATGATAAAAATTCCTTTTCTAACTAATAAATATATATATATATGCAACTTGAAATTCTAATTACATCATCTCAATGTCCATTAACGTCCAAAATTCTGATGAGTACTGGAAATACCTCAGAATAGTTTTAAAACGAGTTCAAAAACTCATCTTTTACCAAGCATGAGGTTGTAGATTCCTACCATATTAATATTTCCTCTCTAAACTATTACTAATTTCATTTACAGTTGTGATAAATAAGAAATCTCTTGAAAGATATTGATTGATTATTAGTCCTGTTATCTTTCATCGAGATCTGTATTTTTACAGTAAACTTGAATTATGTTCCGCAATCTTGTGCATTTTTAGTCACTTAACGAATTTTTGATAAGACTGGTTGTCAACAATCATGCCTTTACTCTTATCGTGCTCTCCGTAATATTCATTAAATTGTTATCTTCATAGAAGATTTTAAGCTCAATCGACATGGCGGCAATTAACACCAAAGTGAAAAAATAAGGGCTCTGATCAAAATATTTTATTTTCTGTGGTTAAGAAAAATTAGTCGATTGTCGTTCTGAAGTAATTCGCTCATAAAATAAAAAACAAGTGATACAAGAGCAATTGCAAACTATTGTTTTCTACGGATAGGGACTCCTCTAATGAAATTTAGAATATAAACCGTGGTGTAGTTACCTTCAAGAGTATTCTTTTTCCAGAATTAACTAGATTTTAAATTGAATAATGGACTCACATTTTAAGTTCTGAATTCTTTCGGTCTCCAATATCCCAATAGAGAATTTCTTGATCATCTTGCATCTGATAATGCAGATATTTGTTCAAATCTCTAAAACTCACTAAATACATTATAACACAAATGTCAACGGTATTATTCATTGAGATAAATCCTCTAATATATCATTCACTTTTTCGTAGGTGTTCAAGTATATTATAGGAAGGTGAATAAAAGAGATAAGCAATAGTTTCTTAAATTCCATTCTTTACTCATTGTAATACAGTCGAACTTCGATATAACATACCCCTTCGGGACCGATCAAAACATATGTTATATCGAAGTTCGACTGTATAAGCTTTCCAATTATGGTAGTGAACATTGCGATTGGTGAGACATTTCTTGGGAGGATTCGGAAGCAACTTTGTAACGATACTGATTTTCCTGAAGACCATTAATGTTTGATGAAGGAGATACCATAATTTCATCATATTCGATCACATCTTCTTTGTCTGGTTTTAAATGGTCATTGGAATTATCCTTTTCTTCACTGGAAAACTTATTTGAAGATTCCACTCTGAATTGACACTGTTTGGTTGTGGCTTCTTTACTCAAGCTACTGATATGTGTATCCAGTTCCTTGTCTGCCCCTTCAACATTCAATTTAGATTGATCATTCTTATTTTCAGTAAGTTTAACATAGGGTTCGACTTCCCCACTAAGGACTTGAAGGGCATGGATGGCAGCTCCAGTGGCTGTGATAATCTCTAGTTCGCCATCTATGATTATTTCTGCGCTGGAAATCTCTTTCTTAACCCAGTCTTGAATAAATGGAATTCTACAGGTTCCGCCGGCTAAGAAAACAATATCTACATTTTTTGATGGAAATGGTATTATTTTATTTTTTTCTTGTTCGCTCCAACGTTCCTTTCGAATTGGGAATGGATATTTGTGAAATTCATTGTGATAGAAGTAGCAATTTTCAAAACAGGATCCTAACCTCGCTTGTAGCCACTCCTTCGTAAATTCGACTATTCCCTCTAGATTTGGATCAATTTCTGATAAATCGAACCTGAAATATAAGTTTTACACTCATTAAAATAACAACATCACTTACTCCATTTTTTCGTTAAAAGAGAGATTTTCCTTGATTTTCTTGGCTGCTTCTAACATAATCAGTTTTAGCTTATTTCTTGACTCCTGTGGAATTGATTTTGCCAATTCATTCATAATTTGATCATCAATATATCTTCCAGAGTATAAGAAATCGTCTTTAATAATTCTAATTTGTCTTCTGAAACAGGTTGCATATCTTTTATCATCACGTGAAATATCATAGACTTTGAAAAGGCAAGTCCCTCCTCCAATGTCCAAAATAGCAACTCTCATTCCAGGCTTAATCATTTTGGAATACTTCTCACGAGAAAAGTAGTAAAGGAGATCAGCGTGAGGTTCTTCGATGATGTCAATGACTTCGATATTCGCCAACTTTGCTGCTTCAATGGCGCCGGAAATCATGATATGTGATTCACCACGACTATTAAAGTATTTTGGAACCGTGATGACTGCTTTTTTTACAGGTCGTCCCTCATTGAATGTATGCTGATACTCACTTGCTGCTTCTACCGTTCGTTCTAAGAAGATTTTGTTGATATCTGTGAAGGAAAATTCCTTCAACCCCTTAAAAGTGTTCGATTCAAAATATGGTTGATCGCCTTCTTTGATATTGGAGTTGAATGGCCAACGTAATGGTGTCGGGACACGTTGTCGATAATCCTTATTACAGAGCAGTTTAGCGTCGAAAATAACATGATCAGGGTTGGTTTTAAATCTTTTTATTGCTGCTCTTCCAATCATCGGGTTCTTCCCATCAAATGAGATCACAGACTCTGTCCAAAGGTCTCCAGGAGAAGATTTGTCAAAGGGAACAATATCGATTTTATCTTTTCTCGAGACAGCCAAAACAGATCTAGTTGATCCGAGGTCGATTCCCATGATATCTGTTCTTGGTTCATATTCCTTCACTAGTTTCGGAACATGGATAAAGCCCCAGTCTTGAATTGTGAAATTTTGAGAGTTTCGTCCTTTTTCGTCAAGTCCTTCGATTTCGATCAACATAGGAAATTCTGAATCAGAAATTAAATGTCTTGCAAGTAATAATTCTTGATTTGGCGATGACTTATTCAGGGATTGAACAAAATTAATACTTCTGAAACCATATTTGTACACTTTAAAGCCGTATAACGCATTAGCTTTCTGTTGTCCGTTCTCGAAAACAATATGAACTTGATTTTCTGTGCGACAGAATATTCTTACAATATACTGGAAATCAATATATTCTGGAGATTCGTAACTCCTTTCATCCAATTTCTTCCATCTTACTCTTTTTTTTGTAGCTTGTACACATTGACATAATGTAACATTCCCATTGGACATGAACCAAATAATCAGATCTTCAACAGAATACTCAGCTTTTAAAGTTAAATAATACTTAAAACCAAGATCTTCGCTTGTAACGAGGTGAACTATACTACCATATTTTTTTAAATTTACATTCTTCCTGTTTATTCCTTGATTCGGATTGATGTCAGGATCGTTTCTGATAACAATACTTCCAACATTATTTTCATACTTTTTGTTTAGCCAATTAATAATTTTTGGGATGGAATTATCCTTATCCCGGGTATAATGGCATCCTGATTTTTTTCTGATGTTGTAAATATTGACTTCAAACTTATCAATATATTCAGAGATACTACAAGCAATTGGGTGCTGAATGAACTTAACATAAGGTTCGACTTCTCCACTGAGGACTTGGAGAGCATGGACAGCAGCTCCCGTTACTGTGGTAATTTCCAGCTGTTTATCCATAATGATTTCTGCTTTTGGAAACATTTTCTTAATTTGTTTATGGATAAATGGAATTCTACAAATCCCTCCAGCTAGGAATACAATCTCTACATCATCTAATGGAGAAAATAATTTAGTATCTTCTTGTCTCCGTCTGCATCGATGTTGTGTTTGATATAGAAGTGGGTACTGTATAAATGTATCATAGTATAATTTACATCCATCATAATAAATTTCTAATCTTTTTTCAAACCATTCTTGCGTGAATTCAATGTTTCCTTCCAGATATGGATCGATCTCGGATAATTCAAATCTGAAATGCATAATTGTTTCAACTATAAAAGTAGAAATCTCACTCTATTTTATTTTCAAAAGAAAGTGTATGTTTGATTTTCTTAGCTGCTTCTAATGTCTTTAGTTTCACATTATTCCTCAACTTTTCAGGTATTGATTCTTCTAATTTTTTGGTAATTATATTATCAATATCTCTCCCAGACCATTTGGCATCTTCATTAGCAATTTTCCATACTTCTCCAGTACAACTGGCATATTTTTTATCTTTGTGCTCTAAAATTTCATAAACTCTGCAGATAGAACTACTGTGTCCATTATCAAAAATAACAATTTTCTTTCCAGGCGTGATCATTTTAGAATACTCTTCCTGAGAAAAATAGTAGAGGAGATCAGCATGAGTTTCTTCAATAATGTCTATGATTTCAATACTAACTAATTTCGCTGCTTCAATGACACTGAAAATCATACTCAGTTGCTGACATGTGTTGAAATATCTTGGAATTGTAATCACCGCTTTTGTTACAAGTTTTCCACTGTTAAATTCTTTCTGATATTCACTTGCTGCTTCTGTCATTTGTTCCAAGAAATATCTGCTGATCTCTGCATAAGATAACTCTTTAAAGTTTTGAGAAGTTTTCAAATATACACATGATTGTCCCTCTTTAAAGATAAAATTGAAAGGCAAAATTGATTGGCCCTGATTGTCCTCACGATAATTTCGATCGAAAAGAAATTTCATATCGAAAATAACATGATCAGGGTTGGTTTTAAATCCTTTTATTGCTGCTCTTCCAATCATCGGGTTCTTCCCATCAAATGAGATCACAGACTCTGTCCAGAGGTCTCCAGGAGAAGAGTTATCGAAGGGAACAATTTGGATTTCCCTATTCCTCGAAACTGCCAAGACACATCTAGTTGCTCCGAGATCGATTCCCATGATATCTGTTCTCGATTCATATTCATGCACTAATTTCGGGACATGGATAAAGCCCCAGTCTTGAATAATAAAATTGTTAGTGTTACTACTTGTTTCATGAGAATCGTCTATTTTAAAAAGAACGGAAACCTCTGGATCAGAAATTAAGTATCTGGCAAGATTTGGTGTGATCATTTTAGAGTAACTTCGGATATCAATAAAGTTAATACTTTTGAAGTAATATTTAGATAGTTCAGAACCATATAGCGTATTGATCTTCTCTTGACTATCTTCAAAAACTAAATGGACCTGATTACTCTCGAGATGGAACAAATTTGTAGCGTATGCGAAATCAATACGTCCAGGTGATTGATGTTCTCTTATGTCAAGTGTTATCCATGTTACTCTTCCTTCAATAGCTTTTGTGCATTCATATAATCTGATCTCACCTTCCTTAAACAAGATAACCAACTCTCCAACAGAATAGTTAACTTTTAAGGCTGCATAACAATGAAAATCCAGTTCCTCTTTCGTAGCAAAGTAAATTAAGTCATCATGTTTCTTAAAATCTTCTTTTTTGAAATCTTCACATTTATTTGGTCTTAAATTAGGATAATTTACGACGACAATAATCTTAATGTCATTTTTGTGCTTTTCAATCAGCTCATCAGCAATTTTAGAAGCAGATTTACCTTGAGAATAGGAATAGTGAAGCTGCGATATTCTGGGATCATAGACACTGACCTCGAATTTGTCAGAAAGCTTAGTAATACCACAAGCAAGAGACATTCTTAGAATACAAATGACGATAGTAAAAATTTCTTCATTGAATTTCAATAAAAATTTTATCAATGATGTGCTAATCAATAATCACGTGGTTTATTTCTGATCAACCTTCTTCCTTTTTTACCTTAATTATCTTTCTCTAACCCATTCCCCCAGATCACCGCGTCGATCGACCCTTGCCCGAGGTTAAGCATTTTAAAACTTTCGCAAGTTTGTTTGTTGTCTTGGAGTTAACCCTATCTCAAGTGTCATCCATTTCCTCCAGCCATTGACTTGAACAAAACCATCTGTCGCTATCTGTCCACTAACGAGCCCTGAGGGCATGCTGCTTTACACAAAAGACAACAACTGTCACTAATGTTACTCGTCCAGGAAATCCTCAAACTAAACCGATCCCGTCAAAAGTCAACAAAATCAGAAAAATCTGGGCTCTAGTAAATGCACTTATAAAATCAAACAATGTTATTTCTCCGGGTTGTATTGTTTGCTTTTTCATTTAAAAATAACAAAATTTGAAAATTTTTCCCCTGAGTTTTTTCAGAATTCATTTTTTTTAAAACTTTCTTCAATTCCTGACACTTGGACCAACTTTCTCGCTTTCTTCGAAGATCAAAACTCATCGCTGAGGTCAAGTTTTTTTCAAGGATAACCAGGTGCCTCTTCGACTCTCAACAACTTTCTCGTTTGCGTCATCTGCTTAGTTTCAGGTTAAAAGAAATAAATTTTCTCACTCTAGAATTTCTCTTATATAATTTATACAATACAATGAAAGCGGACGGACAAAAAGAGCAAACTAAGTCAAGACTACTCTATAATCTCATCAACTTCCGATCGGGGTTATTCTACTACAGAGATCCAGGAATTCTCCTCCTTAAGCGTTCTTCTCAAGTTCAATAAGGTGCTTGACTCCGTCGTACATCTGCTTGACAGCTTCGTATTCTGAAAACATCAATTAGTGCATAACTCAAAATCAGTCTCACCAGTCAATCCGAGACGAGCACGGTTGGAAATATCGTAGACTCCGGAGCTGGTGTCGGAGTGTTCTCCGTGGATACCGCGGATCTGCAACTTGAGTCCGTCGCAGATGCTCTTGAAGTCGGGCTTGGCGGAGATCTTGGGGAGCTTGATGTGGACGGAAGCACGGACAGTGGTACCCAAGTTCGTCGGGCAGAAAGTGAGCCATCCGAGACGTTCATCACGAGCGAATGGAACCTTGGTTTCGATGGTCTTGACTCCCTTGATGAGACGCTCCAAAACCTGTCCAACGTTTCCACCGTTCTGCATGGAGATGATACGAAGGTGATCTTCCTCGTTGGCCCAGACAAGGAAGGTCTTGTCCTTGTTGTGGAAGATACCACGTCCGTCAGGCCAGTAGCGGCAGGCGTTGGCCTCCTGGAGGAAACGGTCTCCTTCCTTGAAGAGGAAGTGGTCCTGGATGAGTTGGTTCTGGACCTCCTTGGTCATTCCCTTCAAGGGGTAGTAGGTACCGGCGAGTTCTCCATCGGTGAGTTGGTCGAAGACAGCCTTGACCTTGGCTTCCATCTCGAGGTAGTTAGCTTGAGTCAAGCAAGGGTTGAATTGGTCTAAAAAGTACACTAACTTCCATAGGAAAACTCGTCCACTTACATCCCTTAAGAGAACGTCCACATCGGATACGAGTGGATTGGATGAACTTTCCTTCGGGATCGAGATCAGCGAAGTTATGGGTCTTGCCTTCTCCGAGATCGGTGGCAGGCTGCTTGTCGTTAGGTCCGAATCCGTCGTGGTATTCCTGGATGATGGGGTCGAAAAGAGGCTTGAACAAGGTGTAGGATTCTCCATCAGGAGCATAGACACCGACACCAGAATCGAGGTTAGCGACTCCAGATTGGATGACATCCAACAAGGTGGCTCCAAGTTGAGTCTTCTTGTCCTTGAGTTGGTCAACAACATCCTTGGTCAAGTGCTTCTTCAAGAGGGAGTGGCAGTCAGCGGCGCCCTGAAAACAGAAAAGTTATATATAAGGCGATTCCAAAAAACCTGAAGCTTAGCATATCCTTCTTCAATCTTCTTAACAACGTCGGGAGAAGCCATCTCGAGAGTCAGTAGTTGCAATCCAACGAGGGAGCAGCTAAAAGAATAAAGTGAATAAAATCCTCGGTCGGCAACTTCGCGGGAGGCGGGCAAACAAAAGGCGGGACTCGAGGACTTGAAACTCGAAAATTGTCAAACAACAATTTCTTAAAAACAATTCCATTATCAACGAAAATGGAAAAACTGACCTCTTATCAGGGCCAAAGACCCGAAAAAATCATTGGTTTTATGGAAAACGTGTTATCCAGGAACAGTTTTTCCAGTTAACTTGTAATCCGATTTAGCCGTTCCTCGTTCCGGCCAGACAAACAATATTTTCCTTGCAAAACAAACGAGTTTGAGACTAGTCAGAGAACGTGCAACGGTCGCTTTGGACCAGTCGGAAAACAAAGCGCAATAGTCAAAAACCACTGATTTTTGGATTCAGTGGCAGAACCTTGTTGTTCCTGTTTACGATTGTGGAAAGAACGTCGAAAAACCAGCAATCAAGTAGGGCGAGACATCACTGTTGCCAGAGAAACGGGTGACGGAATGCCAATTGAATGTGCGAGAGAACGTGAATTTTTCCTTATAAAAAATGGGATTTGCCGACAAACTTTCTTGGATTATGTTTAGATAGGAAAAAATGTCTAGATTATGTTCAAAAAGGGAAAGACTGGCAAGTGCCAGATGTTTTGAAGTTTTCCGGATTATCGGTCCCTCTTTTTTAAAACAATTTTAAATTTTTGAATTTAATTGAATATTCAAGGACACGGATTTCCCACATTATTGTAGCGGAAAACAGATAATTGCGCCCCATCGAAAAAAGTGTAAAAATCAAAAATATTTGAGGTTGAAAAATAAATTCTAGTATGAAAGACTACTTTCTTTTAGCGTCTATTTCTGTTGGGGAGATTTACAGATCACGTAACGACAAAGTTCGAAGCAGGTTCAAAAAGACTAAAAGTGGGTGCTCGAAACGTGGTCCGGAGTTGACGGTTATCCATTGAAACTCCAGGTTCTGCCTGGGCCCCCGTCCGGCCAGCGGGTTTAACTCGGCCACCGTTTAGCCAGCGGTTCCAAAGTGGCTTCTTCCGTCAACAACCTTTGACCACACTTTTTGGATCTTTGGTTTAAACTCATCTTCTATACTTTTTAAACTCCTACAAACTGAAGTTTTCCTAGATTCTTATGGAGAAAACAAAATATGACCTCTTATCAGATCTTTTAAATTTAAAAATTGATGCAAAGAGAAATTCCTTTCACTTTATGATGTAAAGTGTAGAAATTCAAAAAGTGATTTCATAATTTCAGAAGGAAAAAGATTCTAAACTTTTCGGTTTAAGCTTGGAACGAAAAAGTTTCGAATTTTCTGCAGGGATACTTGCATAACAATTGCACGTCGATCAATCCCGTCGATTTCGGCAGATCCTGTTACTTTTCGACAAACTCGTCTCTTTCAAGAACGACAACCTGACCTCTGGTCTCACATTCCACAACTAGATTGCTACTCTGGCAAATTCGATAAAATTAATTTTCACAATTCCCAGCACACCCAGAATACAAACCTCAATTATAAAAGACACCTGGAGGGTCGAAATGTTTCGAGATCTCTTGAGCTTTCCAAGTAAACAGAAACCGATACGTGAAAAGTTTTTCGAGACTGCGTTTTCTCGCGGAAAAAGTCCAATTTTTTTAAGAGGAAAATTGAGGAAAGATTTGGAGGAAAAGAATGAAATTTTTCGAGAGCTTGGCCAAGACTATAAACCGATTTCAGGAAGAACTGCGACAAATGCCTGCAAAATAGTTATCTACGTAACTCTCAGAAATCAATTGATCAAATATTTACTTCGGAAAATAAAAGCTAAAAAAATTAAAAAAGTATATTTATTTTACAAAATGAAAATTTAAAATGTGTATTTATTTTAAAAAATAGAAATTTAAAGTGTATTTTTTCAGAAAATAAAATAAATAAATTTAAAAACATTTCTTTGAAAAATAAAAAAAACCTCCTTTGAAAAAAACTAAGGTTAAAAAATATTTTTAGAAAATCGTAAAAATACAAAAAAAGAATCTCAGAAGGTTATTTTTTCAAGAAAATCAAAAAGTATATCCATCCAAAAATAAAAAACCCTACAAAAATCACAAAAGACCACCTTTGCACAAGTAAAAGGACTTAGAGGAACAATCACAAAAGAATAGTTTCCGAAAAATAAATTTCAATTTTCTTGCAAAACCTCGATTTTAAGAAATTCATAAACATTTTCACAA
Source organism: Halicephalobus sp. NKZ332 (assembly GCA_009761265.1). Classification (NCBI taxonomy): domain Eukaryota; kingdom Metazoa; phylum Nematoda; class Chromadorea; order Rhabditida; family Panagrolaimidae; genus Halicephalobus; species Halicephalobus sp. NKZ332. The sequence goes on along the minus strand of VOSG01000726.1, from coordinate 1,496 downwards.
TTTCTTTAAAGAATAATTCAAAGTTAAACAAAAAATGATATGAAGTTCTATTTAAATTATATTTAAAATTTTTCTATAAATTTAAACTAAAAATCCCTATAGATTTAAAGAAAAAAAATATATCTAAAAATTTATCCAGAATTTGTGAAAAATAGTTCCAGAAAGTCGATACTTGGTTTTCTGGATGTCAGAGAAAAGTGAAAGTGGCAGCTGCAGAAAGCGAAAGCTCCAAGCAGAATTCCAAAAAAATTTTAGAAACCGAGAGACGAACCACAAACAAGCAGCATTTTTTTCGGAAAACAATTATGGATTTTCACAATGAAAAGGGACAGAGGACACTTCAGGTGGAAATATTAAACAATGAAAATACGTAAGATTATTCCTTTGTGGAAATTACAGGTAAACTTTTCGAAACTTTCTCGACATGAATTTTTAGAATTTTCTGAGAGTTGGAATTCCAGAAACTCTCAGATATTGATTCTGGAGTTTTAAAATAGGTTTCGAAAGATGGTATTTTATGGGTTCGGGGTTGATAGTGATTAAACAAATATTTGTCTGTATAATCTAAATAAATATTTATAAAAATCCAAATAGATTTCCGCACGGATTTTTGGCGTTCCGTGACTAGTACCTTTTATCGATATTCGAGTGGCGGCAGAGTAACTTCGGAATTCTAATTTCCTTTTTTAAATTTTTCTCGTCTTTTTTTGAAATTTTTTCTCCACAATTTCAAGCAGGGATCTGGCACTTTTTTTTCATCCAAAAATCTCATTCACTAATTTATTTGTACAAGTTATTTTTTTATTTAAAGTTGCTCTAGTATTCCTACGTGATTTGTTTTCTATTTTTATATGGAGACTTCTAGAAATGGAACAGATTCACGAACCTACCACCTCTGTTGTGATCCCAGACAACTGGAAAGAGCTAAATCCGAAGAAAGTAGTGGATCTTCTGAATTCCTCCACAGTGAGATTCGTCGTGGACTTTGCCAAGGGTTCTCCAGAGGCCAAAAATTTTGTACTTTCCCACAAGAATGAAATTAACGACCTCAATCCGAACTCGATCATGATGGAAGACATGTTCCCCACAGATGTGGATAATATTTATGAATTCAGCGTCCTCGTCAGGATCGGCCACGTCAACGCCAGCGGCAATGACGAAGAAGTGATCCCCGCAAAACGGGAGTCCGATCTGAGGGAAGTTCTGTCGTTCTTTTCTCCGGTGGATTTCGTCGAAGTTAAGTTGACTTATCCCGGAGGATTCGAGGGAGATATATCAAATCTCATCGGAAGGCCACTCGAAGTGAGTTTGGTTTTTAAAATCTTCAAGTTAGAACTTGCATTTCTAATTTTTCCAGAGATTCGAAGGAGAACAACTGAAAAGAGTCGGTATTTTCCGTCAGGCCAAGAGACAAGCTTCGAAGAAAATTGACTTTCTGTTCGCCAATGGTGCTAACGAGGACTCCTTCAACGCTGCCAAGGAAGAAGTCCTTCATT
>VOSG01000725.1:0-12434 GCA_009761265.1 Halicephalobus sp. NKZ332 | reverse complement strand
TAACCGTAAAGGACCGGCAATCCAATATTTCTGACCAGAGAGAAAGATACGTGTGTTCCCTTACCAAAATTACTTATTTCCATACGGGTTGATACTTACTGGACCCTCAGTGATCGACAACCCCTTATGATTTTTAGTGGAAAATGTTCCTCATTGAATTTTAGAGGATACATGTTTCAGGATTTTCCACCAAATTGGTCCTAAGACGAAAAAAATTTAAAAAATAAAATGCGAATTTTGGCATATTTTATTTATTATCTCTTGGAGGCCCCCATTTTTTTTCCTAATTTTTTCACCATCTGATGCACAATTCGATGGGGATTCCTAATCTGGTGTCCATTTTCCTCACACCAATGGAGTGAAAGGTAGAAAGTGCAGAACAACTGATTTTCGAAAAAGTTTTCCAGTTATAAATTTTCCATATCGCATTGGAATACCATCACCGCACATATCATTCGATTCAGAATTTAATTCTCTGTCGAATGATGTATGGCACGTCGAACGAGAAAAATCAGACGGCTCTAGAAGGCAGGGATTCTGTAGCGCGCTTCAGAATTCACCTCAGAAGTCCGGACTTCAATTTTTGTCAATCTTGTCCTATAATAATTCCATGGGGAAAATCTCATCAAAATACAGAAATTCTCCGAGCTATTTCCCCGGGGTTCTCGATTCTCTCAAAAAACGCGTTACATATGAATTTGTTCTAAACAAAAATTCACTGAAAAACATCTAATGTGGTCTAAACTACAATAAATTTTTACCAGATCCTCACTAATTAACCAACTTATAGCCAATAAAAGTAGATCAGTATTATTAATTCTCTTCTTAGAGAGGAACAAGTCGTTAGCATCAGGAAAATTTTTTAAATTGCTGATAAAACTATAAAATATAGATATTTATATTTTCTAATCCTCTGTTGGATACTTCCTAGCTGCAGGTTTATTTTCATTTAAAATTCTAGAAACAAAATAAGTATGAGATATTGAAGATATTTAATTAATGCTTCGATTATACCTAATGTTTCATGTCTTATTTGCAGGTAGAAAAATTCTTTAACGATTTCTCAAAAGAGGCTTTGCTTATCAATAGTTGTTGTTCGAGTGATAATTAAGGTACTAATGAGGCCATTAAGGTATTTTTCAAGCGGTAATATAGATAAGTTGAATATATCATCCATACATAAAAATGCTTGGAAAATAGGCGTCTGATAATAAAAAATCGTACTACTATAAATAGAAGAATACACTTTATTATGGAAGACAAGTTTTGAAACTTTGAAAATTATTTTGTGTTGTTTATTGTTAGTCACTTATAACTTCGGTTTTCAGGATGATGTACACCCCCGAACAACTACAAGTATGGATCGAGCGTGCGGTACTTGAAGATTCTGAGCTCACTTTTGAGAAGCTTTGCACTAATATCTTTAAAAATGAGTTGCCCAAAGATGTCGAACCACTTTGTAATTTGATCAAGAAGATTTTCTTAGAGAATCTTAAAACTGCTACTCGTGTTGCTGGAAAGTCTTTTCTGAGCAAAGAAATTCATGGAAATAATGATAAATTTGTTCAAGATGCAGAAATAAAAAGAGTCAAAGACAAATTTATTGAAATCTTTCCGGAGAATATCCAACAACGTCTAAGGGTGCTGAAAGCGATGAGAAACGAAAGATCAACAATGGCAGAACTGTGTAACACTTTTTTGCGGCTAAGGGAAGGTGTTTTTCCCAGAAAAAACGAGGAACTCTTTTGCAAGGAAATTTCTGAGTGGGTAAAAGATGGAAAAGCTACCAAAGAACTGTTCCATACCGTTAGACAATGGTCCAAAGACTTTATCTTGGAAGAATTCAAAAAAAGAAAAAACTGGCCAGAACCAGCTAGTAACGACCTCGGTTGGCATCGATTATGTAAAGTTGCTGACGAAATTCAAGGAAACACTTTCAGAGACCGAGAACTGATACAACGGACAACAACTCATTTATTTCAGAAACCAACTCTAAAGGTCAATTATTCCGTCATAACTCTGAAAGGACGTACAATCTATTTGTCGGATTGGTTTCCCCATATTACCGCTATCTTGACCCCGGATAAGACACTCATCAAAATTAGCGCTGAATACAGCTTTCATATTGACATTGACAAAATTCATTGGCCAGGTATTAATATTGGCATTACAGCTAAAAAAATTTATGTTTGGAGCGATGTTGTAATCGATGTATCTGGAAAGGGTTATGAATCTGAGCACCGAAAGGCAGAATCATCAAAAGATGTCAAGATGCCAGGAAAGAACGGCAGAGATGGTCACCCAGGAGAATCCGCTGGTAATGTGACCATATTGACTTGGGAATTTACCAATTCTGAACTATTAACAATTAAGGCTAACGGCGGTCGAGGCGAGAATGGTGAAAATGGTGGTGATGGCTGTGACGGAATTGATGGACATGGTGTAGAAAAAGACGAACTATTGAAAATTGGAAATGGTTAGTTATAATATGATATGTACATGCTTGCAAACTGAACTTATTTCAGGAATCCAAGGTGATTATTGGGTCATTATCAAACATATGAACTACAGACCATCTGGTTGGCCAACTATTGACAAAGATTTTTGCTCCATCAATCCATTCACCTCCTATGTACGGAAAGAACTCAGAGACGACAAAGGTCGGAGATTAATTTACAACTTTTCCCAATTTTTCGGTCTTCTGGGTGGTATCAACGATATGTACTGTATCATCAAGGGCGCGAACGGTGTCCCAGGATCTGCCGGTGGAGTAAATGGAGACGGTGGTGAAGGTGGATACGCTGGAGTAATTCATGTGGCACATCCAGACAAGAGAGTTATTTATTCCGTGAAAACTGAAAATTTACAAGGTCGATCCGGAAAGAATGGCCAAAGTGGACGCGATGGCAGAATCGGTATCAATGGGAACGACATGGCCGTAATGAATCGTACTAGCAGTGAACCGATTTACTTTGGAGATGACAGACCACTTCGATTGAATTTTGAGTATTCTTCAAATGATGAAGGTTACACGCAATACGACGCTTATGAACGATATGAAAACCACAGAAATGATTATTACGTTGGATTCAAGACAACAGATATCGGCCAAATAGAACGAACTGTTTTTAAAAATGTGACAAAAACGACACAGACCAATGCTTCAAAGGCGGTCGGCAAAGAATCAATTTTAAATGACGAACTCATGAATGACACTGAGCAATGGTGTCAAGAAGAAACAATGTTCGACGTGGAGATAGATTCAGCCTATGAGAAAATGGAAGTCGTTGAACAAACGGAAGAACAAAGAGTTACTGAACAAACGACAATTGTACTGCAACGGAGCTCAGATCTTGATTATTTCATGCCTTTGAAAGCCAATAAGGTTGGTTACTTAAATTTCATACTTTTAAGTGATACACAAATACGAATTAATATGTGATTTTAGACTCAAGCCTATACTCCAAAAGCATTCGTCGAACACGTGAAATCCCTAGGATTTTCTCCTAATACTGATCAAGTTATTGATGTTCTTACTAACTATAAATCTTTGGAATTAGAGTCAGATGACTTAAATGAAATTTCTGCAAATATCGTCCAATGTCAGAAAATCTTTGAAAGAGAAGGGAAATTTGATGAGAAAAGTTCTAAAACTATGAAAGATATCAAAGAGCTTTTTGCAAAGTATCGTACTGAGGAAAAAGAGAAACTCTCCGATTTGTACTATGAAACGAATGTTCATGTACCAGAGATCAAGCTATTCGACAGTATTATCTGTGGTGTCAAAAAGGATGACATTCCCGATGGACTTAAGGAATGGCTGGATTCAGAAAAGGTAAGGCAACTGGTTTGGGAATTCTTCCGTCCCAGTGCTGTTCTTGCTATCCAGTCAGAGCATATGAGCTATATCCGTACATTTATAACTAGTGCTCAAAATCTTGATAAATTGACCTCTAATCTAAATTTGTTCAATAGAGTTGAACTAGATTGGTGTGATCAAGGAAGAGCCAACGCTGCTTTCAAGCTACTTGCTGATAAAGTCTTAAAGAACGAATCTGTCTCTCTGCGTCAGACTGTTGATAGTGATGATGAATTAGCTGAGGAAGTAGTACCAGGCGAATATCCATGGGAAATCATTGAGAAATCTACTGATGAATTGCAACATTTGGAAGATCAATTTTTGAAAGTAGTCGAAATACTGAGCAAAAATCGAGCAGAGATAGGAAAACTTTTTAAACCAATCAAGAATATTGCCGACAGAGACCCGAAATTCGAAACTCGATTTGGTAAAATGCCGAATTTCACTACACGTACTGGCATACTGTCTTTTTTCGGGAAGAAACGTAATGTCGCAAATGCCATCAAGCTCATCCATCTTTGGTGTCTTTTCAATCGCGCCAATACCTTTAATGATATTTTGTGCAAGCTTCAACAATATGAACCTGAATTGATTGAGGTCAACACTTCCATTGATTGCTCAAAGCTTGAAAAACACCTTCGCAATCTCGGTTTAAAATCAAGTGGGTTCCGATATCTCTTATACCGATTGAAAGGAATATCCATTGTTGCTTACAAGTCTCATGGATACAAAACTATCAAACAATCAAAGTTTTACACAGTAGATACAGAAAATCAACACGCTATTTGGTTAAAAGATAATGGCACTGAAATCTCTGATATTTATGGTATTGCCTCAGATTTGGATTTTCAAAAACTTATCGCCGTTCAAGATCAATATTTAAAGGACACTTCTTTATTAAGAAATTTGATGAACATTCTACCAAAAGCATCTTTTACAACTGATAGTGAAATGAAAAAAATTGCCGAGTTTTTTGAGCCCGACTTTCACCAACTTGTTATTGAAGCCGTGAATGCTCATATTGTTCTCCTTGATGATTCTAGACTCCTTAATGTCCTGTATTGGCGCTTTGCTGCTGACGGATGTCACTTGAGTCTTCTGGAACTACAATTTATCTTGGAAAGCGCTTCACTTCTGGTCAACTACTACAAAGTTTCATTGGATCTTATCTTGCTGATAGTGTTGGCTTATACTCAAGATAAATTTATAGATAAAATTCTGCAGATGAGAATGCGATACTTCAACCAAAAAATATTTAAAGATGAAGATAAGTTGGACCTCGCTATTTCAGTAATTCAGAGCAGTCGGTTAAAGGTTCTTTACGCCGTCAAGCTACATGATCATCTGAAGCATGGAGGCGACCCTGTTGAAGAGGAAATGCTCTTCAAGATGGTTCTTATGCTTCAACAAATCACAAGCAATATACAGTCTTTAGCTAACGATCCGTTGACGAAGTGGATTGAGCTCGCCAAGGAACATACCTTCAGTGAAATTGAGACTCTACTGAAGGAATTTGGATCAGTTGGATATTATCTCGCTATCCTTGATGCCAAGGGCTTGACAATGGAGCGACGAATTATGCGACATGCTTTAGAAAAGCAAAATATTGTTCTGGAAAAGTATATCGGAGTGATAACTTATTACATTATCAACCATGAAGTCAAAGCAGATAAAGAATTTTTCAAGTACTACATTGAACTCTTTAAACCATTGCAGAAACCAGAGGAGACTCCTCGTGAACTGATTACTGATGAAAAACAACAGATTGATCTATGGAACAGCCTTGCAAAGTCATGGAGTAAGAATCCGGATCGTGCAAAGGAACTGTTGGAGAAACTTTTCCCTTCCGGTGAACGCACACTTAAACAGGTAGAAGAGTTGATTTCTGGATTGTTTGATGTTGGAGAAACCGAGGAAGAGACCACTAAAAAGATAGATGCACGTAATAAAAAGACTAAAAATATCTGTAATCTTATTAGCAGTGAAGGAAAAGATAAATTTCCTGAAAAAAGTAAGAAATATGTAGAGCTGTTGATGGAATATGACGAAGCATTGTACAATGAAAAGAATATTAAACTACGTCCGACCCAAAAAGTAGCTATCATGTATGCTCTGGAAACAGAGCAAACACTGTTGGAGCAAGTAAACACTGGAGAAGGCAAAACTTATATTATCGCTGGTATTGCCTGCATTCGGGCGAGAACAGGCTATAAATTCATTGATGTTATCACAAGCTCTCCAGTACTTGCCAAACGTGATGCGGAAGCCCTAAAGCCGTTGTACAAAAGGATGCAAGTAACAGTCAGTCACAATTGTGACGAAAATCCTGAAGAACGCAAGAAGGCATACACCGCCCAAGTCGTGTATGGTCATATGACTGCTTTCCAAAGAGATTATCTTCTTCAAACATTTTACAAGAAAATGATTCTGGGAAATAGGATTCGAGATGCTGTCATTGTTGATGAAGTGGATAATATGCTTCTGGACAACGGCAATAACATGCTTTATTTGAGTCACAGTGTACCTGGAATGAATTTAATTGACTCCTTGTTGATTTTCATTCAAGAATTAGTTTTTGCTCCAATGTACGGCGGTGAAACAGATTTAATTGAGGAAGTTAGAGCAAGATTTGACTCAAAACAAATCCGAAAAACAGTATTAGAAGATCTTTTTGGGTTTTTCTCAGAGGATGATTTGTCCAAAGTACTTTTGTCCCATTCAAAGGAGAAAATTGCCATTTTATATGCTGCTTTGAAGGACAAAGTGATTGATCAAGAAGGATGTTTTCTTGCTTCTGATGTTTCTGGACTTGATATCATCAATGAGTTGTGGCTAGAAGAATCAGTTGAAATTATCGACAGCGTCAAGTCATGTCTTCAAATGATTCTCAAGCGGCATCAGATGATCAGTCTTCCTAACTACCTCCGTCCTTATGTCAAAATACATCTTAACAAACTCATTGAGAACTGCAAAAATGCTTTCTTCATGAAACCTAATACAGAGTATGTTGTTGATGTAGATCGTACAGGGATGGTTTCATCGCTTGAACCTATGATCACAATTATCGACAGCAACACTGGCGCCGATTTACCGAGTTCTCAGTGGAATGAAGGTCTACATCAGTTTCTGCAGTTGAAGCATGGGTGTCGTCTCAGTTCAATTACTCTCAAAGCTGTGTTTATCTCTAATGTTGCCTACCTCAAAGGCTACAATAAAATCAATGGATTGAGTGGTACACTTGGGTCCTTAAACGAAAGCAGAACTCTCAGTGAACTCTATGACGCTGATCTGATCAAAATTCCTCCTGCTAAGCCTAAAAAGTTTTGTGAGCATGTTCCAGTAATGGCAACAGAACGGACAGCTTGGATCAAAAATATCTATGATGAAGTTTGTGACCAAGCATTAGCAAATCGAAGTGTGTTAGTTGTATGTGAAGACATTGCTCAGTTAGATGTCGTGGTGAGTGGTATAACCAGCATCTTTAAACAAGAGGATAAACCCAATGAAGCGATTGAGGAGTGCTTCGAAAATCTGATTGCTTATCGACGTGAACATGACAAATTTCCTTATGAATCTAAATCTTTGCCACCTCATCGAGTAGTCGTGGCGACAAACCTGGCAAGTCGTGGAATGGATATTTTATTGAGTCCAGAAGTACTGAATGCCGGTGGACTTCATGTTATTGTGGCATACTTACCGAGGAACTGTCGTATTGAAGAACAAGCGTATGGACGAGCAGGACGGTGAGTTGTTTTTATAATATATTAAAAAGCAAAGTTACTTTTCAGATGTGGCTACCCTGGATCAGCTCAAATAATTGGTCTCCAAACAGAATCTGAAAACTCTAATATCCAACCATCAATCTTTATGCTCAAGACTCTTCGAGACAATGCAGAAGTGACTCGACTTAGGCATCTCAAGAGCTACTACGAATACTACACTGACATCGAAGAACAATGTTTAGAAAAATTCCGTGGTAAGAGTGACCTAATGCTCGGTGTCGTGGCGAATCGATCTCGCAATGCTGATTATCTTCCGAGTAAAAAAGAAATCCACTACTTTGCTCTTTTGGATCAATGGGCATTCTGGCTAGACTCGCAACAGTCAGCCATTGAAGATTGTTCGAAAAAGCAACAGCCAGATATCAAGCAAAAGATCATTGACCGAGTGGATGAATTTATTGAAAAATATAAATGCGACACTCATAATTCCTTTATGAAGTGGACAATAGCACCTCAAATCTGGCTAAACCTAGGAGCGCTCTACATCCGTAAAAAAACAAAAATTGACTATGCTGATGCTTTGTTTAACCAGGTTATTATCAAAGAACCCGAATTCGCTGCTGAAGCTCATTACTTTAGAGGAGTTTTACGAGCAATTGAATTTGAAAAAAACGGTATCAAAGTCACCCAAGATCGAAATAAGCTTGAAGATGCAATTGGACATTTCCATAAATCGAGAACACACTATGAACTCAGAATCCAACGAAAAGAACATGAATCAGTATTGGTTGGAAAACTTATCACTGCTAATGGCCAAAATAACATGGAAAATTCTGGTTTCCTGGCACAGACTAAAATTTTTGTTGAAAATATCCAATTGATCGTATCAAATATCGATTTCTGGATTGGTACTCCCTGTGACGAAGAAACTTTTGTCCAGGATGGTATTGACATTGAGACTTCAAAAAATATTTATCAGAAAGTAGTCCAACAAAAAATCATTTCTCCAATAACAGTAACTAGTAGCAAGCTGGAGTTGTGGCAGCTGAATGCCCTGAGTTATAAATTCAAATTATCCCACAAGCAGATATCCAAAGCTATTAAAAAACTAAAAAATTCTCCAAAAGGTAAAACGTTTAAGGAAAACCAAACAATATTCAATCCTGAAATTCTACTTGAAAGCATTGACTTGTCATCCCGTGAATATTTTTGGTCAGAGATGGAAGCTATGGGATCATTCTATGACATTTGTGAAGTTCTTGCTGTGAATCTTGAAGCCAAGGCAAAGCTGCCATCATTTTTCAATAAATTGGAACCGATTAATCTCAACAACGAAGAAAAAGGTCTCTTACTGACTCGTTTTTCAAACTCATTGTCACTGACTGACGAATTGTACGATTGGAAATATATACAGGATTATATTGCATTAGATGAAGAAAAGAAAGATCAAGTCAGTCGATTGATCACTCAAGGAACAACTACTCTAGACAAACTTGCCAAGATTAACCTCTTAAAACTCAAAGAATTTAAGCATTTTGAAAAATATGATGGGGTCACTGTCAAGGACATAACAGATTATTTTCAAATGAACGAAAACTATGCTCAGTGGATCCTAGATCAGTTAGCTGATAAAGATGTATTGCAAAAAGAAACGTTGGAATTTTGGAAGTTTGACAAGAAGCACGAAGCTTGGAAGCAGAATAATGATGAAATGCTGGAAAAATATCCAAATTTACGTAACCTGGCAATTAACAGCACCATTCTGAATATCACTGAGAAAATTTGTGCTCATTACAGTAATCTCGTAGCAGGATCTGAAGAAAGTAATGAACTTTACCAATACTTGATCAATCAAAAGCTGATTGTGTCTTACGAATACAGTATTTATCGACAAAAATCTAAGATGAACTTTGACTTCCTTCCTTCTTGTATCGTCCCTCAACTAGAAGACTACTTTTCTGATCGCTTTGCTTTCGCATTTGCTCTTGGTAATCTTGTTCAAGCAATTGACAAACACAAATCCACAGAACCTGCTATTTTCCAAGTGTTCCTCTCTGAAAAGTCCTATTCTAAATTTGAAAACGCTCTTCTCGTCTATGGTATCTTGGAACCTAGTAGAATTCACATCAAGAGATTGAAACTCTTTAATCCAAGCACCTATCCAAAAGGGAAAAAAATCATAGACTATCTATACAATCATTGCCGCAAACTTCATCGGAAAACAAATTTAAACGCTAATTTAAAGTCATTTGGCAAGTATGTAGAAGAAAAGGTATACTTTTTGGAGGCTGACATCTGGAACATGATTGACAATGGCATGGTTATGGTCTTAGCTGTACGTGAGCCTAGTGGTGCTGGCAGAATTCTAAGTTTTGCTGCATCGATTACTAAGAAAGTGAAATATAGAATCAACGAAGTGCCAAACTTCATTAAGAAAGTTACAGATTTTTTATGTCAGTTGGTTTTTCAATTTTATATAAAAATTTTAAAAATTTCAGCAAAAAATCTCTCTGAATTGAGTGAATTGACCAAATCCGTCGAATCGAAAATCACTCTCATTGAAGAAATTACTCTTCAATACGCTCCTAGATCAACTGCCATGTTTGGTGAATATGCAGACACTTTTTTTACAACAATTCACGCAGTAATTGAGGCTGGTGAACTTGCTGTTACTGGGATTAATAAAGGAACTGAAATTGTTGAGAAAGTTTCCAATTCAACCACGGAAGAATTGGAGTTTCCGAATGAAGTTCAATTTATTATCGATAAAGTATCTTCAATCATAAGCACTGTGAGTCGTTATGTGACTGCCACCATCGACAATTACGAATATTATCACCAAGCACGGGTCATCAGCAGTCGGGTGGCTCGAAATCATGGATACAATATTAGCGAATACACTATCCTCCGAGCATATCACGAAAACCGAATTGAGCAGAAAGAAGAAGAGAAAGTTATTGAGGAGAAAAATGAGGTAGCTCTTTCAGATTTACACAATGAACAGATCTAATAAAACTTTTCAGGAGGCAGAAACAAAGATCGAACTTGGTAGATCTCAACTCATCGAATTCTGTCAAGCTGTTCTAAAAAAAAACTCATATTTTATGAGAAAAAATGTCACCATTAGGAATCTGGAGCGGCATTTTGAGCACAGTCGTGCCGTAGACACGTTCAAAGGTGAACTTCGAGACGCTTTAGCTCTTCAACTTTGGGGTTTCCATTTGAAACTCGTGGAAAATACTTCTGTAAAAAGCACATTAGACATTCAGATTGCTGACTACGAAAAGGTCCTGTTGTACGCTATTGCTGAATTCTATAAATATGTGAATGAAGCCTGCGACCTTGAAGAACCGAATGAAGATAATAGTAATGACGTCACCAAATTAAAAACTGAAGAAGTTGTTAAAGAAGTAAATGCTATTCTTGAAGAAGACATCGAAGCTATTGCAAACATGAAAATTGAAGAGGTCAAAACTCTCATTTCATCTCAACACCCTCCTGGAGAAGATACTGATTCTGATTTTGATCTAAATCCTGCACCAAGTGGAAATATTGCAAGTGATAATACAAGTATTGACTCGGGCAGTAATTTCAGTTTAAATGAAAACGCTCTTTGTCCTGACACCAACAAAGAAAGTGATGCCAATAATCCTAAAAACGAATCAATTGTGGCGGATCTCTTTGGTAGTGTTATTGGTAATATTGTAAAACCAGAAAATTTCAAACAGGAAAAAGAGAAACTATCGAAATATGAGTCTGAAAATCCTGAAGCTGATCAAAAAGTTGAACAACTCTTCAATAATCTCTTCATAGAATTAGTTGAAGTGGAATTTGTATACCCAGCTAAACAACATCTGTATGCTTGGATTTCTTCTATAATCCCATCATCCTTCATTGAATCGAACAAAAGTGATGAATCCCTGAAATCTCAAGTTCACCAAGAGTTTCTTAGTAACCAAGCTCAGGTCAAGACAATTTTCTTGACTGAGGAACTCGTTTCCCTTATCCACTCAGCCATGATGGAGTGTGGAATTAGTAAGAAACCTCTCCATCACGCTATTCGCTTTGGTTATCCCCTTCCTACAGATCAACTAGTAATCGCACAAATCGGGAATTTGCTGGAAGCAGCTATCGCTAATGTTCAAGCTTCTGTTGATGGATTTCAGATCAAGGTAGTCAAAAATAATCAGAAACAACTTTTTTATACTGCCAGAACCAGCTCTATCAACTGGGTCATTATCCTCCAACCCTATAACAACACTGTATACCTCTCTCAACATGACTTCCGCGCCTTTACTAATCTCAATGATACTAAAACACAGATAACACCGTTCATCTACGAAGAACTTGTCAAGAGCAAACCGGAACTTGGTGTCAAGTTTATCAACCATGATGAAACTTTACGTGAATGTTTCATCAATAATTTGAATTCTTCTGCTTAACTTTTTATAGTACACTTCAAATATAGTTACTATACTATGTTATTTGGATTTTTTATATCATGTTATTTGCAGTTTTTATAAAGTTAGTAGTTTAAGTCGTAACTGTCTTTTCTTGAAATATTTTGATAGAAAATAAAGTAGAAAAGGATAAATAAAATCGTGTAGTATTTCCTTCCCATCGACTTGCATTGACTTTGAACTTTCGGATCACAAATATTTTACTACGAATTTAATTGTTAAAGAAATTTTCAATTTTTATAAAAATTTGTTATATATTTACCTTCGCTTTCAGTTATTGTACAGTAGGAACTAAATTTTTTTCTGATTCTTCGAATAATTTATTTTAACTATTTTTTCAATTCATCGTTAAGTAAAAACTCCAAAAATAAGGAAGATTTCTTAAACCATCCA
>VOSG01000724.1:0-12459 GCA_009761265.1 Halicephalobus sp. NKZ332 | reverse complement strand
GTACAACAAATAAATAGAACTCTGTGAGATCGGAATTTTTTATCTCCACTATTTCATGCTGACTCTCTCACAAGTCCTTGAGGTGAAAATCATTTGACTCACCGCTCTTTTCAATCGCTTTGATCTGATCTGCATGATTCTATACCAAGCATAGTTCAACATCAACCAGGAAGTACCACTGCCGAGAATCAGACTATAGTCTGATAAGAATAATAAAAAAAATAAACACAAAAAAGATGTGCTCTCATTTTCACCTCATTTCTGTATCAACAGCAAGATTAAAAGATTAATTTTTGTGGAACTGTTTGTAATTATCACAGCATCCACGATGTTGACTGTCGATTACGATGAGATTCTGGCGCCATACAAGCTCTATCCTATGGCGAGCGCTGCTTTTGGTAACCATCCAGAGTTTTGTGTGAAGGACAACTTTGCTAATGCAATAGTTAGATGTTGTTACTTTTATTCCATAAAATATCAGGTTTACAGTTCATAGGCCAATACACTCTCCAATGCAATATCCTTACGAATGATAATTGCTCTGGCTTCATTGCAGTTTCTCATTCTGATAAAGCTATTATAGTAGCATTCAGGTAAGAAAATTTATTGAAAAAAGTAAATTCAAAACTTCAGAGGATCCGAGAGTTATCAGCAAATACTCATTGAAGGGGGTGGTGCACTTCTAATCCTCGTCTCGCCTTTCCCTGGAGGAGGTCTAGTAAACAAATACTTCCTCGACAGCTTCAATAAAATCTGGAACGCAGAAATGGGAAGTAATCTCAGTGCCGTGATAAATTCCTACTCTGACTACGAGGTCTGGGTGACCGGGCACTCTCTCGGAGCAGCTTTGTCTTCAATTGCCGCTGCAACAATTTCCTACAGCAAATACACATCTCCGGAGAAGATCAAGCTGGTTAATTCTGGTCAGCCAAGGACTGGAGATATTAATTACGTCAACGCTGTGAATAATCTGGTTCCATACTCCTTCAGAATCGTCCATGCTCACGATCTTATCGCTGATTTGCCTCCAAAGGGAATCCTAAACCTTGGATATTACCACCACAAAGCTGAAGTTTGGTAAGATTATTATTTTTATTAGAAGTTATAAACTACTATGATTCGTTTCTCACTGTTCAAAATGATTCTATTTCTTTATTTTTAGGTATAATAATGACATGACCTTCGGAACAAATTATACAATTTGCGAAAGTGATGGAGACCAGAATTGTAGTGACGGTCAGCTGAATTTGAATTTTAATGTAAGTGGAATAACTTGGGATTTTGGTAAATCTTCATTCTAGGACCATCTCTTCTATTTTAATACAAGCTATGCCTTTGCTGTGGATGGGTGTCCAGGATACAACCCGTATCATTAAAGATGTCGAAATCTATTGGAAAACATAATTCGAGCATCTAATAACTCCTTTACATCAATAATTAATTTAGACATGTAAAATGATAAAATTTTTCTAGACTGATATCATATTGTTTTTTATTATTGTTATGAGATTTTTTACAAATGTTAAAAGTTACTTCTAACGATTATCGATTTCAAGGGTTGGATTATAGACTATAAACATAACAAGGTGGAGCTTGTAAAATAAAAAATTAAAAGGAAATAATGAATAGTCGTTAGTTTAACGGACTTGTATCCCTATTCTCAAAAAATGATTGAATTTTCTGTCGTACTCGAGATGTAGATTTATTTAAATCATAATTGTAAAAATAAGGCATTGCTCTCTTTATTATGAAACACCTATTTATTTGTAGAATTCAGCACTATTATCTATCTGCAACATTAGAATCTTGGATTTTCACATAAGGCTGGACTTCTCCACTAAGAACTTGAAGAGCGTGGATGGCAGCTCCAGTGGCTGTGATGGTTTCTAATTGTCCATCTATGACAATATTTGCATTGGGAAATTGTGTTCCAATCCATCTTTGAACAAAAGGAATTCTACATGTACCTCCAGCTAAGAACACAATCTCTATATCATTTAATGGAGAAAATGGTTTCATATCTTTCGGTTGGTGTCTGCGTCGATGCTGCATTTGATATGGAATTGAATATTCTTTGAATGTATCGTAGTATAATTTGTAATTATTAAAATAATCTTCTAACTCTCCCTCAAACCATTCCCTCGTCAATTTAACAGCTCCTTCAAGAGATAAATCAATCTCTGACAAATTATATCTGAAACACATTTCTCATTGATTGGAATAAAAATGTCACTCACTCAGTCTTCTCCTTCGAAGAAAGCTCGTGTTTCATCTTCTTGACTACTTCTAGAATTCTCAGTTTGAGATTACTTCTTGAGTCCTCTGGGATTGATTCTTCTAGTTTCCTCATAATTATATCGTCAATTCCTCTTCCAAGGTATTTGCAATCTTTATCAGCAAGTTCAAACACTTCTCCTATACATGTTGCATATATTTTGTCCTTGTATTCTGAAATTTTATAAACTCTACCACTGCAAGGTCCTCCTCCAATGTCGAAGATGACGATTTTCTTTTTATCTTTAATCATTTCAGAATATTCCTCATTAGACAAGTAATAGAGAAGGTCAGCATGAGTCTCTTCGATGATGTCAATCACTTCAATGTTAGCCAACCTTGCTGCTTCAATAATACTGGAGATTAAAGGATGCGGATATCTCAGTAATGAGTAGTATTGTGGAATAGTGATGACTACCTTTTTCACAGATCCTCCATCATTGAGTCCTTGTTGATATTCACTTGCCGCTTCTGCCATCCATTCCAAGAAGATTTTATTAATATCTGGAAGAGAAAATTCTTTGAACTCTTTTGAAGTTTTTGTTTCTAAATTTGGATGTTCTTCTTTTAAATTAAATTTAAAAGACCAGATTGATTGGTTCGACATTTTCTTTCGATGCTCTTTGTTACATATAAGTTTAGCATCGAAAATAACATGATCAGGTTTAGTTCTGAGTCTTTTTACTGCTGCTTTTCCAATGATCGGTTTTTCTTCATCGAATGAGACCACAGATTCCGTCCAGAGGTCTCCAGGAGAAGAGTTGTCGAAGGGAAGAACTTGGATTTCTCTATTCCTCGAAACAGCCAAGACAGATCTAGTTGATCCGAGGTCGATTCCCATGATATCTGTTCTTGGTTCATATTCCTTCACTAGTTTCGGGACATGGATAAAGCCCCAGTCTTGAATTGTGAAATCATGAGAGCTGCTGCTGCTTCGGTCAGATGAAATGGTTTTAACCAACATAGGAACGTCTTGATCAGAGATTAAATATCTCGCAAGGAGCAGTGCTTTTTTTGAATAATTTGTTTCATTAATGAAATTAATACTTTTGAAACCATATTTGTACAATTCAGAGCCATACAATGAATCCATCTTCTCTTGACTCTCTTCAAAAACAAGATGAACTTGGTCCACTTTGAGACGGAACATCCTTGCAGCACACTCTAAATCAACACGTCCAGTGGATCCATGTTCTCTCTTATCCATCTTTTCCCATGTTACTATTCCTCCGACTGCTTTTGCGTATTGATACAAAGTGATATCCTCAGACTTCCCAATCAAAACAATGAACTCTCCAACAGAATATTCAACTTTGAATTCCAAATATCTAAAATCCAGTTCGTCTTTTGTAGCAACATGGACTAGATCACTGTATTCCTCCAAAACTTCTTTTTTGAACTCTTCCAATTGATCTGGTTCTAAACAACTTTCATCTACGACAATCTTCCCAATATCACTTCCATATTTAGTAATTAATTCATCAATAATTTCCTGAATGGGTGTGTCCTTAGATCGAGAATAATCAGATCCTTTCTTTGTTCTGACATCATAAATATTGACTTCGAATTCATAATAATCCTTAGTAATACCACAAGCAATAGAGCGTTGAATAGGTTTTATATAATTTTTACCTTTTCCATTGGAGACAGATTCAGAATCTGAATTCATTATCTGAAAGTAATATTTTTTAGTTTCACATTTCGATAACGTAATAAAATTTCTAAATATCTCGGGCGTACAAATATTACACAGACAATCAAAGATATCCTTTAAGTTAAAACTTAAATTCTTCGAGCAGTATACAATGGGGAAGTGAGAAATTAACCTCTGACTACGATAACACTTTTAATTTCACAACATTATCAGCAAATCATATTAAGGAAAATTTTAACAGCAATATTATATGAAATTACGAAATAAATGAATGATCTCAATACGCTCCAATTGTTTTAGATTCTCAGCAGTTGTTCTCCCTCCTCTAAATTCTCAAAAGTTCGCAGTGCTAAAGAGCAGATGCTTAGCTGCAAAAATCTCACAAATAAATTCTTCATCTTTTACCAACGCTTTAGTGGGATATATGAAATATTTAACAATCTATACATATCTCATAATTAAAAGTTATAATTAGATAAATTGTATTACTAAATATCTCTAAGATGTTTTTGAAATGGACGACACAAAGAATCCGACAACTCTAAGATAAAAAACATCATTGATATAAACTTTATGTATTTGACAGATTCTATAAAGTTATGCCAGATCGCGCTGGAATCTTTTAGATCGTAATCTAACGGATATAAAAACTATTGTTAGCTGGTGATGACTCATTCAATTCGTTCTATGTCTACCTGTTATTTTGTTAAGGTATTATTTTCATTTCAATATAACAATATGACCTAGTATTGAATAGATAATTTCAGTTTTCTAAATTAACCAAGCAATAACTTTTAATATACAAAATTTCTACTAAAAGAGATCAAGATAAAAATTGTAAAATTAAGACCGACAGTTGCTTGCGATTTCTTTAATCAACCCCGGATTTTTTGGAAGATCAGTGAAGAATATCGAGTCTTAGAGCCAGCACGAAAAACAAATGGTGAAGAATTTTTGTCACGAAATCTAAGCTTAAAGCAGTAAGACGAGTGATTAATTATATAAACAGCCTTAGGTTACGTCGATTGAAGGTATTGATATTTTGGGTTTTTTGCTTACACATAAATCGGAGATTTACAAAGTTGATAACAGAAACGAATGCAATTACACTGTATTTCAAAAAGAAAAATAAATATTCATCGTTTCGTGACTAAAATTCAAACTTTTTGCTATTATATTTTTTCAGTTTAAAATTCCATTTCGGACTTAGACATCGGATATGTTAACAGTTAGGAGAGAAAAAAATCCTTGCTATAAATAGTGGAAGAGCTTGAACGCGAGAATCTAAGAAGCAGAGAGAACGAAAGGAAATAAGATCAAATCTAATAATCCTGCTAGTGTGTGTTGCATCTCAGTTCCTGTATTTTTAATATCCTTAATTAATTACCCAAGTTTGAAACTACAGATAAAAGGATCCTAAGTGTAATTAGCTGCTTACGAAAATGTCTCATAGACTAAAATGAACTTACAAGAAAACAATTCACACTGATTTTTCAAATTATAATTATGTGGTAAGATTTGAAATATTAATTCCAAATGCATGTTTAATTCCTGTTAAATAACTCTGAATGAAATATTCAAAGCAGAAACAGGACTAGTATAAAAATTTCTTTACAAGTAAAAAGAAGAAAATAATATAGTAGTTTTATCAGCAATATACATTTCAAATATAAAGAAGCTAAAAAACTAAATTCCACAAATATGAAAAAGGAAGAATCTGAACTTAATCAAGACATATTATTAACGATTAAAAAAAGCTAACCAAACGATATGCTTGGTCCGATTTTTTTCTTAAGCCATAATTTAAAAAATAGCTCACGAGCGACAGTTCGAAGAGCGCTTGTCTGTGTGTTGTGCGAGAGAAATTTGATGGACATTTCAGAAATCATTCGCTTCCAAAACTTTTCCAGTAGCATTCAACCATCAGAAATGCTATTTTTCGTCCATTGAACTCTTTCTAATACGAAATCTGAACAGTAGGTATAATTATTTGAAAATCAATTCCAATAGCTGTTTCCTTTTCCATTTCAAATTTGAAAAAAATGAACTACTTTTTTTGAAATACAAAAATTTCATTTAATTCTGAAATCCATTTAATGTATACTTTTTCATAATTAGAATTCATTTATTAATATACTACAAAGATAAATGTTGTATCTCATTCATATTAAAATCGATATAAAAATACAATTGTGGTTTTATTAGGAATATTCGTCAATTAGATTTCTCTAATATAATCTTTTTTAGAGCATTGAAAAAATCAATACTGAACTAATATATATAATAGTAGGATTTAAAATAAAATTTACGATGTGAGAAGATATCCATCTTCAGACTTGAACAATCTCTCAATCTTTCTAATTTCTGTACTGTACGTGAAATTGTAGTGAATTTGGACGTCGACAAGGCTGTTCGATCTAGATTGAAATATGCCGCTTTCATCTGACTCTAAAGTCACATCACCATTCAATTCACCAGCTTTTCCTAGTGGAATATTTTTTATTTCAAGCACTCCAATGTAAGTATCTTTCTCGATGTCCTCGGAAAGTCCTTCATAGATCTAGAAATGATCATTATTTTGAGAAAATTGTAAAAACAAATCATACCGGGATCTCGATGCTCGATTGGCTATCCTCTGTTGTCTTCCAATTTCTGATCTCACATATAGGCAGCGAAGAATTACGCTCTAGAATTATATTAAACTTATTTTCCTTATCTTTAGTTCCAATAGATAAAGGAAGAGCATCTTGAATTTTTAGATTCTTAATCACTGGATCTTCTGAGACACTCAAAAGTTTAGCTGCATAAACAGTTGCTCCTTTAGCGATAGCTTCGTCTCCACTAATTGTTTTTAATGGAGTTTTTTCCGGGAATATGTCCTTCATAATCTTCTCAACCAGCTTCATCTTTGAAGCTCCACCAACGAGTAGCACATGGTCAATATGTTCAGGATTGATATTAGCTTTACTTTTAGCATGATTCAAAGTATCTATGCAGCATTTTTTAATTTTGTCTTGGAGATATCGTGATTCTTTTTCAAATTCCTTTCTCGTTATTTCTTTATCCTTTGCATCAGGATGAATGTCATTCAGGAGAATTGTTTCCGATTCAGTTTGGGTAAATGATTCTCTAGCTTCAGTGGCAATTTCCATTATTTTATACCGATTTTTTGGTTTATCCATTAATTCATTAACTTTATCATCTCCCAGTTGTTTCCGTAGTCGTTTTTCAATCATTTTGGCAATGACTCGGTCAAAGTCTCTTCCTCCTAGATGAATGTCGCCTCCTAGAGCAATGACCTTGTAAACACCGTCTTCAATTTTCATGACAGTAATGTCAAAGGTCCCTCCACCAAGATCGAAAATAAAGACAGATTCTCCTTCTTTTAATTTTTCTTCTCCCATTTCTATTTGATAAGCGAGTGCAGCAGCCACAGGCTCAGACAGAATCTGTTCGACATGAATTCCTGCTGCTTTAGCAGCTTCCATTGTCGCTCTCTTCTGATCCGTATTGAAGTAAGCAGGAACTGTAATCACGGCTCCGATATCATATTCCTTGGGGTCGAATCGTCGATGAACATCATTCAGCAAAGATTTCAAAATATCACTCGAAACTTTCTCAGGAGGAATTAAATTTTCTTCTTCTCCATGAGTACTAACAAAATGAGCCTTACCCTTTTGCGGATCTGGATCACCAATAACCTTGAATGGCCAAATGTGCCTGAATCTTTGAATCATCTCAGAGTCAATGGCCTGCGCCAAAAGTCGCTTGGCATCAAAGAGGACATTCTGAGGATCTACACCAGATTTTTCAAAGGCCATCTTTCCAATACATTTTTCTTTAGGAGAATAGTAAGCATAGGAAGGAGTAAGGTGACTACCTGTAGCAGATTATAGTTAATAAAGTTTATTACCCACAAACTCACCTGCTTCATTTTCTACAAACTTAACCTTCTCCTGCTCCCAAATTCCAACAGCAGAGTTAGTCGTTCCAAGGTCGATTCCAATAGCTATTTTCTTTTTACCTTCTTGAATTTCTATAAAAATAATTATACTATAACGAAACTATTTTATATAGCAATATTTTTGAGAAAATCAAAGATTCAGAAAAGATACAATAAATCACTTTTGTTTTTAAATTATATTTTAATTACATAATTGTATTAGGGCAAGAACAAATTTCTAAGATCCTGGTTTCTGGGATAAGTTTCAGATATCTGGATCTCTTATCTACTAATCTTGGTTCGGAATAATTATATTTAAAGTTGTGAACCTATAACTGTTCATGATTGTCATTTATTTCCTAAGCTTTGATTTCGCTCAGTTTTCTCGAAAAAAATATTTTTCAATAAAATTCAAAAAAACGAAAACATACTTGGATGGGATTTAGATGTATCGGCATTGTGAGCTGTCCACCAATTATGACAATCAGGAACTCCTTTCAGATCTGGCAAATCATTCTCACTATTTTCGAACATGTGTAGATATTTTTCACTATTTGATAATAACACCAAATGCTTTCTCGTGTTGTTTAGTAACTCCCTAGGAGGGTTGAATTTCTTATAAACATCTAAGACGTCTGTATAGAGGAATTTAAGAGTAGACTTGTAGACTTTATTACTAATTGAATCCTCTTTTTTCAGATTTTGAATTGCGAATGGCAAATACTTCTCAAGAGGTTCCAATGATTTCGGAAATATATTGGTGAAGTCTTCCCTGTATTGATCCCAGGACTTTGATTCATCTTTTACAACTCTGCAAGCCCTAGTGTAATGGAAAGTTACCCACATAAAGTTCAAAAGAAGTTTATTTGTATCATTACATGGATCTCCTGAATAGCCAGCCATCTCATTCATAATTTGTAAAAATCTCTCTCTTAATTTTTTAACTTCTTCGAGAGAAGGTTCAATGGAAAATTTCTGCCAATAATGAGAATCATGTTCACTGTGTTCCAATACACAATCATTTTCTTTATCTTTGGAAGATTTCGTCAGTATTAATTCTGCAGAAGATGTGTTTGCATCTGATTTTTCTGGTTCATGACTTGAATGATTACAAGTGAGCAGTTTATCTTCATATCGCTTTGATCCACAAGAACAGAGCAACGACTGTGATTTATCGAGATTAATCATGCTTTTAACAAAATCACCAC
Organism: Halicephalobus sp. NKZ332; assembly: GCA_009761265.1. Lineage (NCBI taxonomy): Eukaryota > Metazoa > Nematoda > Chromadorea > Rhabditida > Panagrolaimidae > Halicephalobus > Halicephalobus sp. NKZ332. Next base: position 3,380 of record VOSG01000724.1, on the reverse strand, counting down.
ATGTAGTACAGATCCATCTCAAATCTAGAGTACGCTTCTTTGGACATGTTAATTCAAATAAAATGGGATTGTATGCTATTTGATCTTTTGTAGCCCCTTTCATATCGGCAAATCCAAAAAATATTTTCTTGTTATCTTCTTCTCCAATGTATGGTTCATCTGCTTCATTATCCTCGATCACTTGAGAATCTTTAAATTTAGTTGTTTTACGAAGTATTTCAGTAAATTGGTCAAGTCTCTGAGGCACTGCAATGAAGAAATTCATACAGTTAATCCATTCTCCATTAATTTTCATTGGAAACCATGCATTTAGTTGCTGAAGCCAAAGTTTCATCTGGTCAACATTTCCTGGAAGATATTTCCCTTCATACATGTCCCTTTGACCCTTTATTGAATCCTCAATATATTTGGTGTAACAGAGGAAAAGTTCCTGTAATATCGAATACATTTCTAAGAAGTTTTTTTTATTCATTGATCTGTATTTTTCTTTTGCGTCACTAAGCACCTTTTCAGGGTTCGAATCTGGAGAAGTATCGGAATCATCATCTTTCTTCATTTTTATTCCAATTTTCTTGTAAACGCAGTAGAGATATGAAAGAAAGATACCAAATTCTTTTTCGTTGATTATGGCGGTTTCTTTAATTTGTTCAGTAGATTTTTCATAACCAAACTCGATAGGTATTATATATTGGGAAAATTCCCCTTTCTCTAGTTTTTTCATAAACAATAAAAGTTCTTCCAAAGTTTCGTCTTTTATTTCAGTGTAATTGACAAAAACTTTGCACATTGTTTTCTTCTGTATTTCGTCAAAATTTCTTTCTCTAAATAACTTTTCCACCTGAAATAAATTTTGTTTAATAAAAGAGGTTGACAAAGAAAATCAAAAATCTGTTAGTGATTAATACATCCTTCCCGAATCGTTCTCGCAATTCATCACGATATTTCCTTTGAAAAGTTACGAAATCATAATAAGCTCTCTATTAAAGATAATGTTGAGAAATCTTACTTTTCGAATTTCATCTGGAAAGTTGTTTTTCGGAATTTTAACACTCAATTCCACACCGTAATAAATTTCTTTGACAAAATGACTGCAGTTGGGTGGATATTGTACCAGGTTTTTGAGTCCTTTCTTTTCTTTATAAAAGCAACAGTAAACGTCCCAATATTCAGTATCATTAAGGATAATATGGTGATAGAGGAACTCCTTGTAAATCGGTTCAAGAAAACGGTTTACGAATGTCTGAAATTTTGCGTAGTAAATTCAATCAATTAAAGAAGCTTGCCCAGTACGGAATATTGGTTGATGAAAGATGAAAAACAAAATACTCCCATGTATTCCTGGTCTTTAATGTAGTTTTGTGATGTTTTTCTTCATCAATTGCAGGCACTAGTTGATCAAGAGATTCATTATATCCCCATCCTAGCTTACAATCACGAGTGTGACAATAACGCCAGTTCATAGTAGAAAAAATAAAGTTGATATTTCGAAAGTTCTAGATTCAAAGTCCAATCAATAGTAATAGTGAATAAACGAGTCGAGCTGGCTGTTACACAATTTCAAAATAATTTATCTCCCGCCCATAAAGCGTGATCTTCTAAATGCTGCTTGTGTGAATGCTATTTGTTCTCAAACTTCTTTTCTATTTTGCAATACATTGATTTTACGAAACTTAATCAAAACAAAGCTTAGTTTTTCTTCGTAATGTATTTTCTGTAGATGTTAGATAGTGCTTTTATATAAAAACAAAGTGCAAACGCAATTCTTGGGAATTCTGCCTACTAATATTTCGCTATATGCTTAATGATAAACATTCTGATGTCTACTATGCATCAAATAATTAATTGTACTTTGATTGCTCTAATTAATAGAACTTCTTCTTAGCATATTCTTTATTAAGTTATGATTTTTCATAAAATAGTTGAATATTTTAACAAATCTCTATTTTAGAGTAATATTAAATTCTTTAATATAAATATCATCTTTTCCACGAATAAATGTTTCGACTACAGTCTACATAATTAATGATTTTGAAGTTTAATCCACTGATAAATTTTCTGTAATACGATAATTACAACTGATTTAGTGGATATTTGTTTTTCAACAAGCTAGTATAAGACTAAGTTTTTTTGTCAAGACATTTTTTATCTTGTCTCAATAAAATAAACATTTTTTGATATTTGAAATTGACTTGCTGATACAGTGATTCGAAAATATTAGAAAAAAAATTATTTTGAAAATTGTTTTATTCACAGGCAATCTCTTATTGAATCTATCATTTTCTGTTATCTGAATTTTGATCATTGCTCATTGTGCTGGGGTCGCTTTTTTATTAAACATAACATAAATAGAGGATTTTAGAACTAGTGAGCATTCGTTTAAAAAAATAAGTTATGCTCAACTTTAGTCCTAATGAACACCATAATCTAATTTCTTCTCTTTTTGATAATTTTTAAATACTTTTTTCAAAAATTATATATATAATAGTTACAAATGCAAGATTCATTTCAGAATACTTTGTCAGAAAGTAGTAATGTAAACTAAATTATTGTTTTAAAATCAGTCCAGATTATTGTTCATGTTGGTATGAAAGTCCAGTTTCAACGTCGGTCAACCAAAGCACACTATAAAACAGGCCCGTCCAGTTGGCGGCTTCTCAAATCGCTCGATCAGTAGCTCTAACAACCTTGTCCTTCTTCTTTATCTTAGGCACTTGTGTTATAAATATTTTATCAAGCCTTTGTCGCTACAATAGAATCTTACAACCTTTCATTGAGGAAGTAGAACCTTATTAAGGTACTACCAACATCTCAGCTTCAATCAAAACCTCATTTTGTATCCAAATCGGGACAAAGATTGGAAGAATAACTCTATTATCTTCTTAAATATTTTTGTTTCAGGGCAGATCTCGGCTTGGGACAATGGGTAACTCTATTTCAAATGGTCTTGATTTAGAACGAGACAATTCCATAGACGGTAATGAAATGTAAGTAAATTTATCTAACTTTTATTGATGATAATGACAACAAAGATTTTGAAAAATATTGAATTCAGTTATTATCTTTTTTTTAAAGAATTGTTTGAATCATGATTGAATATCCCAGTCAATTATTTTCTAACTATAAATATGAAAAATTTTGTTTTCAAATTGAATGGTTAATATTATCAACATTTGATTATATTTCCTCGTAATCATCCAAGTGATTCCTTTTAAATATTGAATAATGACTGATTGCAATAAGATGATTCTTATACTTTTAGCCTAAAAAACTGCAAAAAAAGTACCGAGAAATTCCACGATAATGCCAACGAGAGGACAATCTATGTGTTTGATTATAGTATGATCGCACTGAATTGTGAAATCTTGAAATGTCTCAAAGAC
>VOSG01000722.1:0-12621 GCA_009761265.1 Halicephalobus sp. NKZ332 | reverse complement strand
CACCATCACCGCCGATCAGAAATTGTTCAATGACTTAGATCTCCTCGACAAGCTCCACTGGTCTGACGCTGCTCAAGGCTACTACGACTATGGTAACCATAGTTTCGATGTGATTCTCGTGAACGAAACCAGAGATGGGGTCTACACTGAGTACAGACATACTTTGGTAGCTCCAGAGAAAAGACTAGTTACAGATGTCTTCGGATACGTGAACATTTTCCCGTTCTTGCTGAAACTCCTTCCAGCAAGTTCTCCGAAAGTTGGAGTAATCTTGAAAAACATTACTGACCCCAATTGTTTTTGGACCGACTTCGGATTACGTTCAGTGGCCAGACTAATTGATGGAAAGCCAGCAAGATACTACGACGCTTACAACAACGTTGGGAATGCCCCCTACTGGAGAGGTCCTATTTGGATTAACTTGAATTACTTTGCTTTGGATGCCCTAAAATATTATTCCACTACGGATGGACCTTACAAAAAACAGGCTGGAGAAATCTACAGCAATCTGAGAAAGAATATAATCAGCAACATGGGAAATGTCTACAGAAAGACCGGGTTCATCTGGGAACACTACGACGACAAGACTGGGGATGGAGAAGGAACCAGGCCTTTTACAGGATGGAGTGCCCTTGTCCTTGCTATCATGGGAGATGACTATAGATGATGTTACTGAAATGACAGTAATTAATCGACTTATTGTGATAGAATTTATAAAAAGTACTCCAAAATATTCGCGATGGTTTCATATGCTACTGAAAAAACGATGATTGTTCTGATATTGGAATACAAATATCTAGAAAGTAATTAAGCTTGTAAAATCGAGGTTCGAAATCGGAATTGGGAATTAATTCTTGGCGTTTCGAGATTAAAAAAGAAATCCATTCATCATGCAGATGAGAGTATATTTGTTTTCTACATTATCAAAAACTTGTACAATTCAATGAGTTGCAATATACATTTTTCAAATTGATTTCTGTGATAACTTATTGATTGCTGGTCTTGCAGTCCGCTAATTTCATGCACTTAACAATTGTTATTCTTAAGTATTCACTGATATTACGGTTATGAAATAACCGCTGCAAGCTGAGAATGTTAGTCATGAGTGTAAATCAGGATTCGGATACTGTATTATTAGGTCGATTAATACCTGTTAAGGAAGAGATTCTCCGAGTAACATTAGATCTCATCATTAAAAGATTCTTGGACTAAGCTCGATAAAAGAAAATTTTTGCAGCAACAAATTATCTTAACAATTAGTTCCAATTTACTGGTTTTTATATAAAAGATAATAGCAGTACTTTAATCAAGTAAGAATAATCATAAAAATGTGTCAAGTACTCACTACTTTAAAATAATGCAGAATCTCGTGTTTTCTTAATTTATATCATATATCCCTTTCTCATATGTATTCCTCTCTCAAAATAGCTCTTTTATTCCCACGTTATCAAGAAAATGGACTCCTATTCTGCTCAGTGTGTCAATTTTTTAAAGTGCTCGGCGGTCTCCTCAAAGTCCTTCAGAATCAGCTTGCCCATGACGGTATTGACGATGCCCTTCGGGATAAGGCCCTTAAAGTCGATGCTGAGAAGGTACTCAACCTTGGTCTTGTTCCCATCTAGGGGAGTCAGCCTGCCGCAGCCGAGGTGGAGTTTTCCTCGAACTCTGTCCTTGGTCTCTTTGACTTCATCGGCTTCGACGGATCGGGCCCCGATATAAATCTGGTTTCCGATCTTCCTCCAGAGTCTGGCCGTGACAAAGTCCCTGCTCTTTACGATCATGACATCAGGGTTAGCATACTAAAGAAGATTAAATTGACAGCAATAAAGATAAAAAACGAACGTGGACAATGTCGACGTGTTCCGTTAGCTTGACGATGATATTGGAGAAAACGATGTTAGAGCTCCAGGAAGACGTCTTTTCAAATTCCAGGACGGTCGCGTTGAAGACTTGGTCGATGGGTGCATCGAGGGTTGCCTGGAGGTTTATTTTCATCATGAGATTGTTTAAAAATATTTACCGTGAGAGCGAAGACATGGCCAAAGGGGAAAGACTTGGAATGAACGACGGCGTCACCAGTTTGAGAATCGAGTTTCCAGGAGCCGGTCTTGGCATTGTAATCGCTGTCACTGAAGATCTTATAGGCCTCCTCGAAAGTGTCTCCAACCGAATTGAAAGCCTTGGCGTACTGTAAGGATGGACATAAAATTTTTCAAGGAATCTTTGGCTTTGGAATAACACTATTCTATTCAACATTAACAGTTTTCGAGGATTCGTTTTACATGGATAATCTTCGACATTATCAGATTTGAAAAGAGGTGTATTTTGTTCAAAGAACCTTACAATTCGGATCTCCAGCACGTCAGCAAGGGGATTTAACTAGAATTCTCCTTTCCGATTCATTTCATTCTTAAACGAAAGATCACCGAAAATAGTTTTTCGGAGAAAAGTGGTTAATTAAGTAGCAAATTTTCAATCAATTAAGTACCCTCCGATTTCCGACGTAAATGGCAACTGTTGCACCAAATCCAGAAAATAGTTACTCTCTCATCTGAGGTCAATGTTACGTTTTTCCTTATTTAAAAAAACTCACCTTTTGGTGTTCCGGCTTCAGAGTGTCCACTGTTCCATGAAGGTCTAAAGTCGTCATCTCGATCTGAAAAAAATTGATTGTTTGCAAAACTTCTATCATTAAGAGATCAAACAGCAACTAGACGCTCTTACGAATACAAAAATTCACAACAAAAATTCGTCATAGGAATCTTAAACTAAATTTGTAGTCTTAATTATTGTCAAATTATTACTTTATATAAATTAAATAGAAACACATTCTGATTAAAACTTTTTTAATTAATGGGTAAATAAATTCTCAGGACGGAATTTATTGACGAATTTTTATATCTGCGGAAAATCATCTAATTTTTTATCACATTCTTTAACCACAATAAGAACATAAAAATATTTCAAAGCATTTCCAGGAAGCGTCTTAAAAATCTAGATAGTGCATCTTAAAAACATGAACACTCGGAACCCAACCCAAAGTTCAAACCAACATGAACTGCACAAATCAATCCAGTGGAAAAGAGAAAAGTGAATTCCGTTGATCCGCTATATCATTTGTGTCTGAACCGCGAACACTGAATCTAATGTGGCCAAGGAACTGTGCAGTTGATCTGTCGAAAAACTGGAGCGCCGCGGTTTCGAAAGGGAACATGAGTAAGTGATTCATTTTCGTACGAAATTATCGGAACTCGACAAATAGAAATAAGCTTGTTGATACGCTTAAATCCGGGGGATTATGGTCATCGAATAGATAACTTGAAGGCACTCAAAAAGTAATAAGAAATTAAAAGGAAGATGCTGGAAGAATATTGAATGTCGAAAGCGGAATTTTAGGATAATTCGAAAACTCATAAAATTCATGGACAAAAACAAATAAATATAAGGAAATTAAAAAAGAAAGCTATAGTGAGATTCTTTTTTTCTTAGTTGTCCTAAATAAAAATTTCTATTACTGTAATCTCATTATTTTTCTTCATCGCGGAAAAATTTGCAACGTGTTTTAATTGCTACTCCCTTGACATCTTGATGAACAATGTGACTGAAAATTGATTAATTTATACAGCCTTTAAATATTTTGCAATTAGGATCTTTAAGGAAATATAGGCGAAATCTTTTATGTGCATAGTTTTGTGACTGCACTATTGACTCCAGGTGATCGCATTTTTTTGATCATGATTACTTGGGATTATTCCAAGCCTTCTGATAAGGAATAAAAACGGTTTTAGTTGAAGATTGTAGCGTTGATGCACAATGATGATATTTTCCATTGACTTTATTTCTACTCACACTAAACCATAGTTAACAATAGAACAAGTTCGCGTCAAGTCACAATTCTGAATCCTTTTGATCCCATAATCTGTTCGGACAGTTTCCAGACAGATTCAGAAAGCGAACCAGTCTCCATTTGTGGTCAATCTAATACTCTACTTTTAGACTTCAAAACACGATAATTACAGAAATTGTTGTGTCCAAAGACGATGATTGCATAATCCTCTTATCATCCTTCACTAGCTTCATCATGTTTGGGCATAATTAAAATGATTTAAACTTATCTGTAGGCTCATATTTTTCGAAATCAAGTAGCAAATTGAACAAGTCTTCAACCTCAGAAACATCTGATTTAGGATTATATTCTAGAAATCCCTGATAGATCTGTGTTTTTGGTTGAGACTTAACTGTTACCCATTATTTTCTCACCAATTCCCTCAGAATATCAAAAACCGTGTTACTAGACTACGATTTATTGATACATTGTGCAAGCCAAAAAAGATTGTTAAAGAAAACTAGCGAATGGTAATATATTCAGAAAGTGAAAGAATATGGAGTGTCAATTATTCTGCCTGCTCGACTTGCTGAGCTTCGGTGGCAGCTCCTTGGTCACCCTCGGCAGTGGCTCCTTGATCACCCTCGGCGGTAGCTCCTTGGTCACTTTCGGCAGTAACCTCTTGGCTAGCTTCGGCAATGACAGCAGCGGGGGTCTCTTTGGCTTCAGTGACGGTCTCTTGATCGCCTTCGGTGATGACAGTGACAAGAACCTCTTTGCCTCCAGCGACCAAATCCTTGATCTGTTGTCCAAGGTCTCCCTCAGGAAGACGGAGTCCATCTTTGTTTTCCCCGGTGGCAGGATCACTGAGAGTGACAGATCCGTCCTCGTTGATGGAAACGACCTTGTATTCCTTGCTGTTCTGGGCTTCAGACATCTTTAGAAAGCTAGAAATGTATTCTCTGAAAAAGCACTAATATAAAAGTTGGGAAAACAAATGAAACACGACTTTTAAAGAAACTTCTGACTTCGAAGATAGTGCACAGGTCCTTAAATACAGGTGAATAATCGCAATCACATTAGACAATTTGGAATTCCAATGAAAATAGCGTTACTTTTGATTCAAAAAAAAACGTCTACAAGTTTTGAGGATTATGCCGCATGACAAACTTGATGTAAAATGATGTAAAAATTAGCGAGAAAAAAGAGCGGAATTAAAATTAACCGAAAAAGTTAATTTTTGTTAAAGAAAAATGTTGAATGAAGACAGGAAAATTTATTTTCGGGAAAGCAAATTTATGAAGGTCCATAGAATATTCCGCCGTAAAACCGAGGTTATGCGCTGTCAAAAGTGCCTATTCTTTAGTCTTGGAATTGCAACTTTCAATTATAATAATAGAATCGCTGCTTTTTTGGTACACAAGAGGTTAAGGTAAAAAAAGAACAGGATTCTTCCTCATGACCCTTGATCAAGCGTTCCGGGGCTTAGACCACTGGACCGTGTCTAAAATCACGCATAGTTTGATCGACCAAGTTGAAACCTGTTCTCCATGCCTATACCTATGAGAAAATAATTGCTCGAGACACGACTTCAGCTGATCCGTTCGACGTGGAAACAATTACTTTTGTCGCACTTCGTTACTATTCAAAATGACAAATTCATTGTGTGAGATAATTTTTTGCGGAGAAGTAGACTGATCCATTCCTCAGAAGTAAGTTGAATTCATTTTCTTCTAAATTGACGGAACAAGACAGGAAATTACTGTCTTATACTATTCCCATATTAACGAATTTCGTATGAACCAAGTTGCCATTTTTTAATGATTACAAAATGGTTTTCAATCTGATAATCCATCTATTAAAACCGCAAATTCTCCGATAGTTTGCATACAATTAAATTCAGTATTAAAACATATATTGGAAACTGCACAAAGTACAATCCAGCACAAGTGTTCAAATCCACAAATTATAACAGCCACAGGAATTTTCGTGTTAGAAAGCAACTATTACAGAATCCCCTCGTCTCCGTTAATTACATCTTTAGACAATAACAATTGAATTAAAACTTTATCAATAACTTCAATCATAGTAATCTTCGAGATCGAAAAGAGGATTGAGCAAGTCTTCTTCAACCTCAGAAATATCTGTTTGATTTAGGATTAAATTCTGGAAAGTCTCTGATAGGTCTGTGTCCCCGATCAAGACAGCACCATGGATCTTCTGGTTCTTCACCAAGACTTTGACGTAAGCGTTCTCATCACATCTCACATGGGCATCATAAGGCGTCTCTAGCTTCTGACCGGCAAAATCACCCAGTAGCACTACCTGAATGAGAATTATCACGATCAATACGGTTCGGAACAAAAAGCAAGTATTGTTCATTTCGAAATTGATATTTTTCAATTAAGAAACCTACTTACCTCGTATCCATAAAAACTGGTTATATGAGTAAATATCTCGAAGGAAATATCAGGTTCAATCTCGTCCCCGAGAACCATCGACCGGGCACAGAAGACCCCCATGGATCTCGCTTGTGTCCAAAGCCTCATCTGAGTCCACTGACGATTGTCTGCAAGTTTCAAACCACAGACATCTCCAGCAGCGTAGACATCAGGTAGACTCGTCCTCAACATGCTATCCACGACGATGGCGTATTCTTCATCGAGCTTCAAATCTGGACAGTCTTTGGACCAGATCTCAGAGTTAGGAGTCACACCAATGGCCAGGACCACGAAATCTGCTCCGACGGTATCTCCATTGGTGAGTTTCACAAGACACTTCCAAGGACTATCTTCGGAATCAGGAGTGAAGGACTCTGGAAGAGTCGAAGTTGTGTTGTCTCCTGGCATAAAATTCCTGACATCAGTTAACTCCACATCTGTTATTAGATGAAGTTGTCTGGCCTGAAAATCAACTGGTTAAAACTAATGTTCCGAACACAAATCTACGTGTTTGATATTTCGTACAGGAATTTACTTCAAAAACCTCCTGAATTTCCCCATTATATTGTCTACTGCGAAAATCCCCAAACTCCATGACTCTTTTTAATTCCCTAAATCCGCAATCATCACAGCACTATATTTATGACAATCTTAGGAAAGCTTTCAAAATTAAAATATCTCTGCAATATTGTTGAAAATCGGCTTTATTCCCCCACCATCAGCTGACAGTCTGCAAACTATCTTTAGCCCACAACTGCCGCCTGATTCATCACAAGTTTTTTCTTCTTTTACTAGCAGTAAATCCGATTTAGTCTTTAAGTAAATAGTCATTTTGAAAAGCAAACTAACCTTGTTTGACTCTTCTGTTCCTTGATGAAGCTTTGCCAGCCAATGGGGACCTAAGGCGCATCCTCCATGGGTCCATGGATTCTTCTGGTTATTGTTATCTACGGTATACCGATCCCTTTTCGCTTCCGTTTTTACAGTACCTTCTGGTCTTCCTTCCTGGAGTCTCGGCAAGAAAAGAGCTGCTGCCTGTTTGTCGAAATAAGACGCTATTATAGTAGGATGTCTGATGGCCCACACCACCTCGATACCCTTGAGTTCAAAGGCCAATTCATTCGCAATTCCTCCATTCCCGACGAGGATTATCCTCCTTGCGCCAGATAACCTATTCTTGAAATCCGTTATCGTATCCATGTCTCTGAGACAAACTACGTGGGGTCCGACAAAGTTGAACTAAATAAGAAATAAGGTTTATTAAAAATCAAAAAATTCACCACTGGCTTAGCTCCGGTCGCTATGCAGAGCTTTCCATAGTTGATGGACTTCCCGTTCGAGAGATTCAGCTCCTTCTTGTTGTGGTCCCAACCAACAATGTCTTCTTGAATAACTTGGACTCTGTCTGATTGAAAAAAAGAATCTGCTTGGCATTCCTTGACCGTGAAGGATTCCGCGACTTCTCCGATCCTCGTCACTTGGTCTGTTGTTTTTATAAATCCCGACTTTCCACAAACAAAAGTGATTTCAGGAGACGTCGAAGAAGCCGGAGAATCTTCCAACAGCTGAAGAAGCTCCTGGACACAACAAACACCTGCCACGCCTCCACCTATTACTGTATACATCTGGAAATCCAAAAATAAAATTCGAAAAAACAAAAGTGAAAAGGTATTTAATGGAAATTAACCATTCTAAAATCCCCGAAAAATGAATAACATTAAAATATTTTAAGTGTCATGGACTAAATATTGCGAAATATATCCTAAAAATGACTATAACTGCCGTCATTGATATGGCCCTTCAAGTGAAGTTTCACCGGCGATCCTTCAAAGTGCCTTAATAACGTTGTCCAGAAGACTGCTGGCTCCAATGCGGAAGAGCTCCGGATTCAACCACTCATCCCCGAGGATAACTTTGACTAGAGCAGCAAATTCGAGAGCCTCGCTGACTGTCTTGATTCCTCCAGCCGGCTTGAATCCGACTTTCTTCCCTGTAAGTTTATGGAAGGCAGAGATCGCTTTCAACATGACGTAGGTGACCTCCAGGGTGGCGTTGACAGTCTCCTTGCCTGTGGAGGTCTTGATGAAGTCAGCTCCGGCCAACATCGCTGCCCAAGAAGCTTTGTAAATATTGTCATCATTTTGGAGCTCCCCAGTAGCAAGGATGACTTTCAAATGGGCACTTTTACACGCTTTCTTTTGCTCAGCCAGTTCATCAAAGACAAACTTCCAATTTCCATCAAGGGCTTCTCCTCTAGAAATTACCGTGTCGATCTCAGTTGCTCCATCTTCAACGCATCCCTCAATCTCGACCAATTTCGACTTGTTCAAGTATTGGCCTGATGGAAAACCTCCAGCAACAGAAGCAACAGGCAATTTTGCGTTTTTCTTTTTTAAATGATTCGTAACATCCTTGACTCGGGCAGGATAGACACAGACAGCCCCACAATGAAGACTTGAGTCCTGAAAAACCTGAGCCAATCAACAAACAACTACTTTGTCAAAATAACTATCATGAGAAATAAGAAATAAAGATACTTTTCTTCAGAGGAAATATCATGGGAAAATTCAAGTATTTCCTATTAAATACCACGAAAAATGAAATATAAAAACTATTTTCAAAATAATTCTAAGAAAGAAATTCAGATACTGTTTTTTATAATGCTACGAGAGTTAAAATCTAGACAGTCTTGTCGAAATAATCATCATGAGAAAAACCTACCGATTGGACCGGCGCCAGGGCCTTATCAACTAGAGCTTCCACTCGAGCTCTCGTGTCATCCCCAGATAGAGTCGTAAGATCGATGTAAGTAATCAATTTCTTAACTTCATCTTTCTAAAATGCCCTGTGATCAAAAACATAAATCAAAAAGTTTTTCACGACATTGATAGGAGTTGTAAAAAAGATTGAAATGTTGTCAGAATGGACTCGCGATAAATATCAAGTACCATGACAGTGTATGGTTATAAAAGAAAAATAAGCTGAGAAACAAACGAGTCAAGTGAGGAAAATAGGATTAAACGCAGATTTCGTAATCGTCGATTATGAAACAAGTTCGATCGAAAATTTCTGGAAAATCTTTCCCGAAAAATGTCACAAAAGAGTTCATCTTTAATTTTCACAAGCGCAGCTTCTCACTGCGAAAATACGACACAATAATATGTATCACATGGTAGCACACAGAAATACATAGTAACGTAGTTCCAAAATTCATTTCAAAGTTTCTTTCCTACGTTCCTCCGCCGTACCTACGACAATCCATTTCCGATCGAAATTCGTTATTCTCTTATCTACCTACTACTACACCTTCTCCTAACCTTGCCCCATAAAATAAAAAATAAAAACTCACATTTTTGGAAAACTCGATCGCTGCTTTTTTCGCTTCCGCGATCGCTTGTTCACGCCCTTCAAGAGCAAATTTCGATGTTTGTTCTTCAAAAACTTCGAATCCGACCATCTAAAATCAAATCAATTTTTAAATAAATTCCCATTATCAAATTAACGCAAAAACTTTCACGTCTATATGCAACAGTAGGGACTATAAAAAACTAAAACAATGTGAGCGGGGCATCTCTCTTTTCCTAATCGGCCCGCGGCGTCGTTTATCGATCAAGAACTGTTACACACGTATACTGGGACAGAAATTTCTTCTCATCGACGTCAAACAAACAGTTTCTGTTCATTGAATCAAAATAGATCAAATGCAACAAAAGATAATCATGGTAAAAACCTGTGCAAAAACTCCGGATTTTTCTGTACAAAAGTTAAAAGTATTCATCCAAGGAATGTCCTCGTATTTACAAATCCTATAAATTTATTTCATTCTTCTCTTCGCCTGGAGATAGAGACGAGCACCTTCTCTAGCAAGAGCATCGGCCATTTCGTTTCCGTGAATTCCAGCGTGTCCAGCAACGTGTTCGAATCTCACATCGATTTCGGTCGTCATTCCGTCGATTCGTTCCAGAAGGTCTCTGTTGAGAACTGTTTCCCCGTTTGATTTCTTCCAATTGTTTCTCTTCCACCCCGGAAGCCATTTAGTCATCGAATTCACCAGCAATTTCGAGTCTGTCAATATCTTCAGAGCCTTATATCCTCTCACTTTGGCTTGTTCCAGAGCGACACAAACAGCTTCATACTCAGCTCTATTATTCGTGGGGGTGCCGGAAACCGGAGCAGCCACATTGTCTGTATGACCGTTTCCCCAGAAGATACCGTAACCAGCTCCGGCGTCGGTGGTTCCGTTGTTGGAACAAGCTCCGTCAGTGTAGACAGTAGGAATATCGTCCCCCGTATCCATGGCCATTCTAAAGAAATAATCTCCATTTAAGTCCCGAAAAAGCCTAGTTTAGTTTAAATTAAAAAATAACCTCTTTGGTTCTTCTTTTGCTTCATCGAGATTTCTTTTTCTGTTGTCTCTTCCAAGATTGGCAACCACATTTTCATTCAAAAAGGCTTCGGCCATATCTAAGGACGAAAATTTCCGGAACTTCGGGAAAGAATGATATCCAATAGCCTGTTGGCAGTCATTCCAACTTGTGTAAATTCCTGGTTTATCTCCTTTTACAACGGCATAAAACTTTTGCTCCCCAAAGTTCCGTGATGCTAAGGACGAATCCATCGACGAGAAACTGGAGGTAGCTGGCTTATTGGCAGCAATGAAACATTGAGCTTCTTCTCTGGTGTTGAATTTCTTGAAGCGAGCTCCAGGGAACCCGTTCGTTGCCTTCTGGCATTCCGCCCACGTATCGAAGATACCTACCCTGAAGCCGTTCGCGACCGCGTAGAACGGCATCCTTCTGAACATATACCGAGAGGTTCCACCTGTATCTTCTGGAAAAATTACAAATATAACGAAAACCCAAGATCAAAGATAATCGATGACTTAAACATCTAGAAAACAGACTCAAGAGCTATAAATTCGTTCGTATCAGTACAAGCAGATTCGGTATTAAAAACGCGTCAGATCATCACCATGAGTTAATAGCAACTAGGATCGACCGATCAGGTGGTCTTCGCGGCTTCCAGTTGAGCAACAAGGGCGTCTGCTTGCTGTCGGAACTGCTCTGTGTCGTCGTCCAGAGCGTGGGCAGCGGCTGCAGGGGCTTTGCCAAGTTCTCCCTGAGTGACCTCCCAGAGCACCTTGTCGACTTCTACCTGAAAAGGTATGATTGAAGGAAATGAAGCAAATTAAATCATGTAAAACTAACAGCAGCTTCCTCTTCGAGCTCCTCCGGCTCTATCGCGTCCATGGTTTCTTCGATCATCTCCTCGATGATTCCGGCTCTGGTCATTTCCTTGGAAAGCTCTCTCATGGTGCTCATGATTTCTGGGACCTTGACTAGCTTTTGCATTGCCTGCATGACCTCCGTGGAGCTCTGGATGGAACCAGCCATCCGGATCGTCGCCAATTGGTGCTGCAATCCCATCAAGGCGGAATTTATCTGTGTGTTGGTCAGATGCATTTTATTCACAACCTGCAATAGCAAACTCGGACTTGAAATTGATATAAAAAAACCTTTCTCGAATGAACTAAACTTTTCGCCAACGTCATGCAGGCGTCTTTGTTTCCTTTTTTCGCGTGAGCTTTGATTTCGCGCTTTATCTGAAAGATTTATATATAAATTTTATATGGGTAGTTTGTGGAAACTCACTCCTTCTTCTTTTCTCTGGATCTCTCTGATCTGGCGGTTGACGTTGTTCATCTCCGATCGCATCTTCCGGGACATCTCCTGGACCTGTTCCTTGGGGTCTTTGGTTTTCCCAAAGAGGCCCATGACTGAGTCAAGCATCGGTAAAATTAAAAAAGGAAAAGCAAAGTGCCAACCTTTGATTTGGGGATCGAAATGGATGAGTAATCAGACCCAGGTAGAAAGGAGGAAATCTGTCAGAAGAGAAAGCAAAACTGACAAAACACTGTTGGCGAAAGGGGCGTAATGATAACATCCTTCTTCGTCGATTTTGAAATCCTTTTTGACATGACTATCCCTTTTCTGATCCTTATTCATCCCTATGTTTGTTTGTTCTTTGGTTTAACTATTGTATCCGCAATACCTCTATACTGAGTAGTTTCCGCACTTGTATCCCTAATTCCGGTTGTTTATAAGCGTTTTTGTTTTGGTTTCGAATTGCTTTATATATCAAAACCCCTCTTTTTTATTCGTATGACTATTTAGACTAATGTATTATTCATTATAATTGATTTTTTGTTTACAGGACAATGGAAGAAGCAGTTGACGTAGAGATCAACCCCAATCCCACTGACCCCTCTGCCATCTATCATTCCCAGTTTGATTTTACCGATTCCGATGTGTCGATTACATTTACTCAGAAGGGGACGACCGTTTTATGTTCCGT
>VOSG01000721.1:0-12710 GCA_009761265.1 Halicephalobus sp. NKZ332 | reverse complement strand
TATATTTTTGGGATCCAAGTTATCATGTCTAAAATCCTGGATCAGAAAGTCAGATGGATTCTTAGATTAAAATCTTTGAAATCCAAATTGATAAATTTAAAGCTTTGTCAATATCTTCGAAATGCAGATAAAAACTAAGATATTTAAAATTTAAAAAATCACATGCTATAATTGTTTTCTTTTTAAGTCCTTCTGCTATCCAGAGAATTCTGAACCGGAAGATGTAGATGGAAAAAAAATAAATATAAAAGTTTTAAAAGAAATCCAAAAATGTTAGATCTCAAAAATCTCCTATTAAGCAAGTAGCAAAAGTTCAGTTAAAAATACGAGTAAATTAATCTCGAAATTCAGAAAGTGCAAAGAATGTTTTTTAAATTTTAAATGTGCTAAATTTAGAAAATTGGAGTAACCACGTAATCAGGATTCGAGTGGAAGTTGGAGATAAATAAATAAAGAAAAATATTCAAGAAATTTCAAGAACAGTCATGTTTCGTGTTTTAAACTTTCGTATTACTTTCAATACAAAATTAGAATTTGAAATAAAGAAAAGGAAATAATAATATTAATTGAAATTCAAATGATCAACCCTTAAAGAATTCAAATAAATTAGGTCTCAGGAAATTAATCTTAATGACGTATTAAAGTTCAAAGAAGGAGGAGGAAGTGGAAAAGATAAGAAATTCAGGAAGCTCTGAACAAGATCTTCTAGATAATGTTCTCTCCCACCTATCATATTGTCCATGCTTCTATAAAATCCTGAACCGGAAAGAAAAAAAAAGAAAAACAAAATGTTTTTGAAAAAATTCGGATGTACAATTTTAAATAAAAATTGGCAAAGAAATTAAGGCTTGGAGAAGGCGGAGAAAAAAACTGATAAAAATAAAAAAGTAAGAAAATATTTAAGGACTTGAACAATGTTTCATATTGTTTCCTTCATGTTTTTACAGAACTTTGATCCCAAGGAAGATCCTTATCAAAATTTTGTCTTTCCATCTAAAATGTAGAATATTGTACCATATAAATTTTTCCTTATATTTTTATAGAATCTGAGCTTTAATGAGGACCTTTGCTGAAGCTTTATTTTTCTGTCCAAATCTAAAATGTAGAACATTGTATTATGTTAACTTGTTTCATATTTGTACTTTTTACAATAGTCCAAACTTTCGGAAATTTTATCCTTCAAAGTTTTTTGACTTAACTTTTTTCATATATTTTTTATTAAAAGTTTAGAATCTATTTTTGAACGAATTTTTACACTAAAAATAAAACACAAAGATTTGCAGAATCTATAATTATCCTAATGTAACTTTTTGTTGTTTACTATTTACTCTAAAGTACATTGTTATTAGCTCATCTCATCAAAGAACTAGATTTGACTATGCTTATATTGATCCACGAACAATCGTAAACTCCGACAGACGACTCGAGGACTTTTTGTAACAGATCCTGAGGCTTGAAAATTTTCTTCAAGGAGTTTCGTAAACAAAAACCGTCTAGAAAACGAAAATTTTCATATAAATACAGTGCAGTAATTTCCGTGTCGAAATTTTATTTTATTTTATTTTTCCCAAGCGAAATTGTCTTTATTTTTTACTTTTTTTAATTTTTTCATGAAATAATTTCCTTGATTTTCAAAGTAAAATTTTTTTGATTTTTTGATCTCAACTTTTTCATTTTTTTAAAATAAAGTAATTCCGATTTTGTAGCCGCTGGGCGTGTCGGTGGAACTGCCTCTTCGAAAACCCGGGTCCGCCTACGGGCGCAAACAAAAACGAAGCCATTGTTATTTTTGATTGAGTTTGCTTCTGAGTCAGAGTGGAATCTGATTCTCCGTCCTCGATTAAGTTTCATTCTGAGTCAGAAGAGAATCAGATTCTGTTTTTTAAAGAAGTTTGGACTTTGGATCGAAGGAAAATTGGACTTGAGAATCTCGAGATTGGATTTTACAGCAGAAGAGGATCTGATTTTTATTCAAAACCAGATTCCGAATTGAAGAACAGCTTTGATTCTGAATCGAAGAAAACGGTCGGATTCTAGACTGAAGGACTTTGATTCTGAATCAAGGAAGATTCGGATTCCGGATCAAAGAAGAATTTGATTCCTGATTTGTAATCGGATCTGATTCCTTCCTGAAAGGCGGTCCGGTCGAAAAGGACAAAACTGGCTAGGGACCTCGGTGGGCGGCCCCAAGGAGGAGAGTTTTGACTGACTTGCCACTTTATCTCCTAGATCCCCTTCGAAATGGCCAAATCTAGTTATTTTTATTATGATATTCTAAGGATCAACTGGAACTCGTTACTCTTGTCCTTAATCCTTCTGTCATCTATTTTTAACAAAGCTGAAGCCGGATATCATCCAGAGAACGTCGAGATAAGATTATGTGGGAAAAAACTCGTGATGATGCTTCAGAAAATCTGCAATCAAAGGTTCTCGAGACCTTCTGAGGGTGAGTAATGTAAATATTGGGGGATCAGAGGATAGTGGTTGTATGGGTTATTACATAAATCCCATATGGATTTTATGAACTTTCATGAAAAATTTTGTACCGTTCTAAAATTAGTCGAAATTTCAACTTTTCTTCTCGATTTACTAAAAGTGCACATGGATTTCAAAGATAAGCTCGTTTGTGATTTGCCCAAATATTTATATCAAAAACCCCCTCAAAATATTATTGAAAATCAACTCCAACGTCATACATCGTGACGTGGAGGAAGTAAAATACTGTAGTCATCAGATGTTCTTTCCTTCAAGAATATATTTTCTTGATGTATTGGCACTTGCTTTCCATACTTTATTTGCTCCATAATCGATCGGGACACAAAAAACTCGGGTCCTAATCCTCAGTTTCTGGCAGAATAATATGAAACATTAAATTTTGACTCTGTAAATTCTCGATTGTCTGTTTCTGGAGATCCATCTCAATCCTCTCCGAAGAAAAATACTGTAATTTGTATTTTCTCGATCTTCTTGCCCAAGTTTACCTGTTTACCTTTTCGGGAACTGACTCATTTATGTAACTCCGTGAAAATTGAATTTACACTTTTGTCCTGTTGACATTTCACAAAAGGTCAAAACACATAAAATCGGTAATCCGAGAATTTTCACGACAAAAGCAAGATTTTGTTTTTGAGCACTTTCTATAAGAAAACAAAATCATGTCTGCCTTTCTACCAAGTGCATAATAATATTTTTAATAAAGAACTCTTAAAGGTCTTTAAATTTTAAAAGAGAAACATCTGATTTCAATGTTTTTCGAAATTGTTTTATTTTAAAAAATGTTTCGAGAAAGTTTCTTTAAAAAAATATTTTTGATTTTTACATTGTTCTCTAAGATAGTTTCATGACAGAAATTGGAATTTATTTTTTTCTTTTCGAGAGTTATTAAAATCCGTGTCGATGAAATTTCTTTGAAAAAGTAATCTTTGATTTGTAACGATATTATAATCTATCTATAGCAGGTGGTTATTTCATAGATCCAAATTTTTTAGATCTGGAAAAGCGATAAACAAAACTCTCGAGGACCGAGTTTTCAGAAAGTTTCAAATTTGTTTTCGAGTAGCCAGTGGTCAGCTGAGCGTTTTCGCTTTACTTTTTTTCCGATCTTTGAGCACTTCTACGAACAACAACAAAAAATAGGAAACAAAGTCCATGAGGGTGCTTCAAAGGTCAAAAAGTTTATTTCTTTAAAAATCTTTTTTGCACATTTTCCTACCAAAAATATTTTACAATTTTGATTTTATTCAATATTATGTGAATGAAAAAAGTATTTTCGAAAAATTGTCTTGAAATGGATTTCGAAAGATTCTATTTGAAAAAAATTTGCTTTCGACGAAATATGAACGAACGCCAAGTTTAAACTCTCGGTGAAAGGTAAAAACGTTAGGTGTGATTTACTGGTGATGTGAAAAAGTGCCAAGTTTAAACTTTTAATGGAAATTGAATAAATGCCAATCACTATGTTATCAAAAAAATTTACGGAATTATCTCGAAACGACTTTTCGAAAATTCTATCGTTAAAAATTCATATTTTTATGGATTACTGTAAGTAAATTTTGATACATTACACAAAACGTGACATTTGCCATTTTAACTTTGTACTAGATCTTTTGTTACGTCAAAAAAAGGGGAAAAAACTCAAAAAAAATGGGAAATTGTTT
Organism: Halicephalobus sp. NKZ332; assembly: GCA_009761265.1. Taxonomy (NCBI): domain Eukaryota; kingdom Metazoa; phylum Nematoda; class Chromadorea; order Rhabditida; family Panagrolaimidae; genus Halicephalobus; species Halicephalobus sp. NKZ332. The sequence goes on along the minus strand of VOSG01000721.1, from coordinate 8,553 downwards.
AAAAATTTTTTAAAAAACTAGAAAATTCTAAAAAAAATTTAAAAAACCGAAAAAAGTTGAAATCGTTCCTCAACAAAACGTGTCTAAGAAAATGAAACTCTATCTTTTTTAACCAGGAAGAGTTTCATCTAGACAAAAATTAAGAACTATATTAATTTTTAAACTTAAGATCAAATTTAACAAATACCTAGGTGAAAGTTCAAAAATTTTAAATTGAAATCAAATAAGAAGGGTATTTAACAAAAACTCAAAAATATTAATTCTAAAAATTTCAGATCAAGTTCATTCTGCTTTTTACCTAAGATCCAAGAGAGGAATCGCTCATGATTGCTGTCAAAAACGATGTACTATTGCACATATAAAGACGTTCTGTGAAGATGACTAAAAATATTCTGAAGATGATTAGAAGAAACATTCTGGAAATAATCAGGAAAAACATTCTGAAGATGACTGAAAAAGTTCCGGAGATGATTGAAAATCGAAAGTTCATCAACTTCGACAAAATTTAATTCAATGTGCTTTCATTTTTCTGAGTGCAATATTTTTGTACAAATTTGTTGGGATTTTTCGTGCCGGTGTTTTTACAAATCTTTTAAAAATAAATTTGTTACCAAAAATTTCTAATAAATCTGTTTTTATAAATTTTGTTTTTTGGAATGCGATGTACGGTGGATATTGTCTTTTGGAAGATCGATCAAGATGAGATCTAGATGAGATCATTATCGAAAAAGAAAACGTTCGTCAAAAACAATGCCTTTTTCCCGCAAGTCTTCTCTGGGGGTATTTTTGACATGTCGTTTCCTGAAAATAAAAACAATATTAATCAAAATAAATAGTTCCATACTAATTTCGGTGCAAAAGTTTCTCGAAAGATAAAAATAATATCAATTGAAATAGAAGCCAAAATAAATAAATCTATATATAATTAAAAAAGGATAAAAAGGAGATCCGTCAGCTGGCTCCCGAAAGGAAAGATTATACATAATTCGAAATATCTCGGGCTTGGCATTTTGGAAATATCGGAATTTTCGAGCGTGGTCCACTTTAAGAAAAACGAAAATAAAGCTCTATTTTTGTTTCGTTAAAGTTATTGCACGGGATTAAACTGGAAATCTTCCTTTTAAAGATTTTTAATAAAGGTGAAAATCCTTATTCATCTCCGTTTCGCTAAATAGCATTTTTGTGCCAAGATCCTTGTTTTTCTTTATTTTCGAAAACAGAAATTCGAATTTAAATTTTATTTTTATTAAAATGAACTTCTGTTATTTCTATAAATTGAAATTTTGATAAAATTAAATTCGAACATTGACGACTTCAAATTTCTGTGTTTTGCTCTTCTAGTCTGTGACTAGTTTCAATTTCTGTAGTTCATGAAAAGAAAGAAAAAAAAATGAAAAACGTTTTTCAGTACGACCTTATGGTGTGACTTGGTGATATCACAGTGAGACTTCTCACGTATATAAAGCAACATAGCGACACTTTTTATCAGTTTTTTTTCTTTAATTGTTTAATTTCTGGATTCTAATGCCAACTTTAAGAAAAATGAAAATTGATTTGGATTCTGTTGTTGACTATGTTCCAGAGATTTTACCGAACATATCCCTCGATGTAGCCGTCGAAGAAGCTGTAGACTACGCTCATGTAAGATATATTAATTTTTACTTGAATTTGTAAATATAAAATATTTTTTAAATAAGTTTCTTACATATATTTTACATAACTTCCGTTTCATGTAATTTCTTATGTGGTTGCTATAATTTTTTACATTTTTAGTGTCACGGAATGGTGCTCCGATTGAGGGAAAGCCGGGATAAAAGCGATATCTGCCAGGTCGCTCCATTGACTTTGTTTCCTTCTCCGTTCCCAAGAAAGTTGTTTCATGAAGCTCTCGATGTTCAAAATGTAAGTTTTATTTTTTAAATTAGTTTCATATAGGAATTTAGGACATGTCTTATCTTTATTTCCGACTTTCTTGGGACCATGACTTCCTCGTCGAAGCTCATAAAGAAGTCATCAGGACCGACGATTTTATCCGAAAATTGATGGAAATTTACGAAGAAGTCTGGAAGTCCAAAACTTTCCAGAAAAAAACACTTGTTCTCCAAAGAGCAGATTACATGTGTGATGTTTCTAGAGATCCTGAAGGAGAATTGAAACAGGTTTTTTAAAATTAAAATAACCATATGAATGTAAAGTTGTAGATCGAGGTGAACAACATCGCTTCGGGTATGGGACCGTTATGTCAAAGAGTCAGCAACTGGCATAAGAAAGCTGTGAAAAGATATATCCAAGATCTTCCAGAAGACCATATCTTTTCTAGTAGTACTTCAAAAGATCATATCTATTCCAATGGAGTCTCAGGAAATCATATCTCTAATGGTATTTCCAAAAACCACATTCCTTTAAATGGTACTCTAAATAATAATCTTCCTTCTGATGACATTCTAGAAGACCATCTTCCTTTCAACGACGCCCCGGAAGTCGTTGCCGAAGGGCTCTATCAAGCTTGGCTCTCGATGGAAAACAAAAACTCGGCAGTTCTCTTCGTTGTGGAAGATCTGAACCAAAATCAACTAGATCAACGACATACAGAATATGGATTGATGGAAAAAGATCCTTCGATCCGAGTTTTCCGACTCACTTTAACTCAATGTTCGGAATTTCTGAGCTTAAAAGAGAATGATTTAGTTTTTGACAACAAAATTGTGATTTCTTTGATCTACTTTCGCTCTGGATATTCGCCGAAACAATATCATTCAAAAAAAGAATGGGACGCAAGGCTAATGATGGAGAAATCGAATGCGATAAAGTGCCCTTGGATAGGACTCCAATTGGCCAACACAAAAAAAGTCCAGCAAGTCATATCAAAACCTGGATTTGTCGAGAAGTACTTTTCAGAAGAACCTAATTCCGTAATAATGATCAGAAAAACATTTGCTGGACTTTGGGGATTGGAAACTCAAGATGAAGAAACGAAGGAAATTATTTCTCATGCTATTGATCATCCGGAAAAATACGTCTTGAAACCTCAGCTGGAAGGTGGAGGAGGAAATTTCTATGGAGAAGAACTTTCGCAAAAGTTAAAAACTATGACAAATGATGAACTGGCTGCTCATATCCTCATGGAGAGAATCCATCCCATGGCCGTTAAGGTAAATTACAGCCAATTTTTATTATTTCTAAAATTTTAAATTTCCAGAACGTCCTTATTCGTCCTCTCCAGCCAGTATCCATAGACAATGTTGTCAGTGAGTTGGGGGTCTTCGGGCACCTTCTGGGAGATGGAGAAGAAGTTTTAGAGTGTAAATCTGGGGGATTCCTGATGAGAACCAAAGGAGAGGAAGTCAACGAAGGAGGTGTTTCTGTTGGAGTTGCTGTTATTGACTCTCCGTTTTTGTTTTAATTTTATTTACTTTTCCACAAAAATTGTAGAAAATTATTTGAAATTTAGCACAAAACCTTCACTTTTTATTTATTTATAAATTTTTATTTAGAAAATTAAATAAATTATCTACATGAATATAAAATTCCCAAGATTCACTCATTTTAATAAGTTCACCTAGAATACAGTAGACTCGAGATTATTTAAAAGCAAAAATCTCAAAAATTTCCTCAAAGAAATATTTACAATTCCCACAGTAATATGGTATTTTGGAATTTAATGCTTGGTTTCCGCCCGACAAGTCCATTGTGTAGGACATGTTGTTCCTCCGACGATCCTTTTCTCCGAAATTTTTCCGCCATCTACAGAATTGAATTTTAGTTGATTGAAAAGATTCGCTGCGAACAAGAACAACTCCATCCTCGCCAAGCCTTCTCCCAGACAGGCTCTTTTTCCGATTCCGAAAGGCATGAGTTCAGGAGGAGAGAAGAACTTTCCATTCTCGTCGAGGAATCTTTCCGGATTAAAGGTATCCGCACTTTTAAAGTACCTCTCATCTCTCATTACAGTAGAAACTTGGTGGGTGATGGCTGTTCCCTTGGGGATCGTGTATCCGTGGATCTTGACGTCCTTAGTGGTTCTGTGAGGAATGTTTATGGGGACCAAGTTACAGAATCTTTGAGTTTCCGCAACAACTGCATTGATAAAATTCAATTGATTCTTGTCATCTAAAGTAACAATCCTGTCGCTTCCTATTACTTTATCGAGTTCCTCGTGGATTCTTTTCTGCATTTCGGGTCTGTTGATGGTGTAGATAAAAAGCCAGGAGAGTGTATTCGAGGTTGTTTCTTGACCAGCCAACCAAAGGTCGAAAATCATTCCATAAAGTTGTTTATCACTGTATAAATCCGACTTATCTCCATTTTTTTCCATCAAATTTTTTTGTCGAAGATAAGCCTCGATATAATCCACGGGATCTTGTTCAGAATCAAAATCAATTTTTTTCTTATGTTCCATAATTTTCTCCATAAAGAAGTTTTCACAACTTTGGGAAACTTTGTCTACTTCTTCGCTGAATTGTTTAAAAAAAGGAAGAACTTTGTACCCGTTAAAGTTCGAATCCATCATTTTCATCATTGGATGTCCAGAAAAACGAACTACTTCTGTAGCAAATGCTTTAACTTTCTTAAATTCATCTTTCCTTTCTCTACCGTATCTGTATCCGAAAGTCAAGAGGTTGATGATACTTCCTATAGCTCTGTCGATCTCTTCCTGCAGAGAAATCACTTTTTCTCCACTTTTCAAGTCATTTTTTATGTCAGAAATTGTAGAAGTGACTTCGACGAGGATTCTTTCCTGCATCAGGTTCTTTCCGAGACCGAAATCTCTGAAAACTCTCAAAGCGAACCTTCTATGCTCTTTCCACAAAGGCCCGTCAGTAAAGATCACTCCAAATTTCCCTCTCCTCATGAAATCCATTCCTTGATTTTCGCCTCTGTCAGCATAGGCCTCTCCATCTTTCAAAAAAGTTTCGTAAATTGTCGGGGAATCATGTAACGTCACGATCGGCTGGGATCCTAGCCATATTGTCTGCAAGTTACCGTATTCGTTTTTCCATCTCATCAAACTCTTTTCTATGTTGTCATTCAGGAAGGAAAGGGTGTTTCCGAACAAGGGAACTGGCATCGGTCCTAAAGTTTATTTTTCTATGAAACTTATTTTAAAATATTTCCTAATTAAAACTTCAGATTCTAGAATTTCGTGTCGAAACAGTTTTATAAAAAATTATGTTTAAAAATGTATAATTTATTTTGAAACTTCTTACCTGGAGGGAGCTTTCGTCTTCTCCAGTAAAGTTGGTCGAATAGGTAAATTCCCAGAATAAAAACAAGAAGTACTAGGATCATTTTTCAGTCTGCTTTTGAAAAACAAGTCTGAAGTACCGATATCAACTTCGACCAATTTTATACTTTCTAAAAACAGAAAACACAGAAAAAACGTCAGAAAAGAAGGGGGAAAAATTCTAACTACACTGTGTTTTCTGATTTCTTGATTCGATTTTCTCTTTTTTTAACCTGGTACCAAAAAGAATTAAGTATGATTTAATTTTATCAGTTGTTGATCAAAAAGAAAACTTACTCTAACTTAAATTTAAAAACATATTAGCTATTTTTGAGGTTCCACATTTCTTATCGCTACTTCTTCCAGACAATTTACAGGACGAGTTTGTGTCGTCTACTAGCAATCTGCTGATCAAGTACTAGGTTGTCATATGTCATAAACTCCATCATTGAACATTCATGAATGATTGTTACATATGTATGAAAGAAACTATTGCGCACGAATTTTCTTTTTTGAAATTCTATAATTCTCAATATTATCTTTTCTGGATCACTTACACATCAGAATAAGAATCATTGCTTTGACAACTCGTGATTGAGTATATATTTACCAAATTCAAAAATGAATTCAAAGACAAAATTCGATATATAAGATTAAAATCAAGTGTCAAACTCTGTCATTTCCTAAAATATTTATCAAAGCTTTCGATTTTTCAATATCCTGACTTTCTAGATCAAATATACTCAGTTTAGATCCAAACCCTAAATTTTAAAATTTAATTGATCTTAATTTAATTCGAATTCAACAGCTTTCAATGTAGCTACCTCCTTTTCCTTTTTTCTTATCAGGACCACATCTATTTCCCTTCCGGTTGAGAAAAATCTCATTATTTTGCTTCTAATCGATAAATTCTCATCGAAATTTAATCAATGGGTCGTCCTTCAAGAAGATCCGCTCAGAAATATTCTTTCACTTCTGAATCCGGAGATTCCCAGTCTTCCATCGATGCGGAGTCCGTCGTCAAAAACGAAAGAGTTTATCTTCATATTTATGACTATGAAGCTAGGGAGTATACCGGATTAACCACTTATCATGGAATGGTCAGAATCTACAATTCGACAACTTGGCCTTCGAGGATTTTCTGGTGTGTTGTTGTCGTCAGCTGTCTTTCGTTGTTCATGATACATGTAAGAATTTATTTTTAATTTTTATTTCGACATTTTTTCACTTTCCAGAGTGGAATAATGTTATATAGTTACCATCTGAAACCTACTCTCACTCAAGTCACCGTAGTCGTCCCGGACGGAGGAATACCGCTTCCGGAGATTACGGTTTGTGGATTTTCTCCTGTTGTTGAATCGAAGCTGGAATCTTGGAACATGTCCGATACCGTCTTAACCTATCTTCTTGAAGCTTATGGAATCGAGGCTTCAGAAAAAGATCCTGTTTTCCAAAAAGAATTTATTTCCTACAAAGAAAACTACCGTAATATACACAACAGAACCTTCGACGTGAAAGAATTTTTCGAGAAAACAGGTCCAGAATGCGAGGATCTAATAAAGATTTGTTATTTTTCCGGGAAACTAATCGAAAATTGTTGTTCGTTGACGAAAACCATCATGACAGATTATGGTAAATGTGTGATTTTCCAGAATGTTAACAAAACAAGGAAACAATGGTTCAGTGGGTTTCATCATGGAATGGAGATAATCATGGACTCGAATTCGAAATTCGCCTCGAGACTTCCTTTGGATCCTTTCGTGGGAGTCGGGGCCAGGGTGTACCTTCACGAAGAAGACGAAATTCCACAAATAAAATCAAATGGAATTTCAGTGCCTCCAGGCATGACTCTCTATGGAGGAATGTCGGTCCAACAAATTTCTCTCCTTCCGAAGACAAACTGGGGAAGATGTCAACCTGGCTGGGACACAGATATCCATGGAGAAAATTTCCTGAACAGAAATTATTCCGCAATTCATTGCGAAATTAATTGTAAAATTAACTTGATGTTGGAGAAATGCGGTTGTGTCCCTGTTTCTTTGGCTGTCGAAAAGAATATGAAAGTTTGTGATCTAGAAATAGAAAAAACTTGTTTCAAAACTGAGTTTTCAAAAAAATGCAATTGCTCTGTGGAATGTGAAAAAACACAGTACATTACTCAGGTCAGTTATTCCAACATCAAATTTTCTCAAGAGGAAAAGAAAATAATTGGAGAAAATGAAATAAACTACGCAAAGTAAGATTTTTATAAATAAAATTCCACCAAAATTCTGGATTTTTTTGGAATCCTAGTAAAAATTCCTTCAAATATTTCAGGATTTCATAAAACATTCTGTAATAATCCAGAATCCAAATAAAACTTTCGAAAAGAAAATTTTTTAAATTCGTGTTAGGATAATTTCGAATAAATTTTTTCAGAGAAAATTATGTCGGAATTTTACTTTACATGAAGGAGATGAACTACGAACATCACGAGCAACAGAGACAGGTCCAAACTGCGGATTTATTGAGCAACATCGCCGGATCCATGGGGCTCTTCCTCGGGATGTCCACAATCACCTTGTTGGAAATCTTTATCTTTCTTTTCAAGTCCATTTGGGGAACTGTAAATACAGAAAGACAAAAACAATTTGTAAAGTCCATAATTCAACAAGAAGAAGGAGAAAAAAACACCATAATTCTTCCCGAAGATCAGAAATCCGAGGATCAAGAAAGTCTTGTTCATTCCGACACAGAAGATACATTCAAAGATCCAGAATTTTGCGAATTCAAGCCAATTCAAGAAAACACAAGAAAAACATCAATTTTTTCAAGAAATTTTCCAAGGAAATCCTTGGTGATAACAATCGACAAAGAAGATCAAGCTTCGGGAATAAGGAGATTATCGGGATCTCGAGAAAGAAGAACCTCAATGCCTTTCCAGAATCTTATGGATTTCTCGAAAATAAGAAAGACATCACATCAACATCATGCCATTACCATGGATACCCCAGGATTTTCGAGAAGAGACTCCACGAGACCAGAATTCTTCAGAAGAGATTCTTCGAGACCTGAACCACTTTTCCACAGACTTTCAGTAAATTCCTCAAGAGCACACGAACGAAGACCTTCCGCAACGGAACTTTTCAGAGCGGCAAGGAGACCTTCGATAATTCCACAGGCTTCTACAGCAATCAGAAGGAAGAGTGTAAATCTGCAACCGAAGGAGATCCATCTGCAGATAATCAGGAGACCCTCGGCAAATGCAATAATCGGGTTCCAGCCAACGCATAACCCCAGTATCAGGAGGAATTCCACTTACAACGTTTCTCTCGTCTGAACTTCATATA
>VOSG01000720.1:0-12734 GCA_009761265.1 Halicephalobus sp. NKZ332 | reverse complement strand
ACTGGACTGCCTAAGGGTGTTGTTTTGACTCACAGAAACATGGCCACGATGCTTCCGAACTTCACGAACATGATGAAGGAGCATATCCACGATATGATGATTCCGCCTTTTCTTCCTTACGAACAGAATTCGATTTTATTTTTACCCTTTTTCCACATGTTCGGCCTTGGGATGCTGCTGAATGGGATCTACAGTGGAGAGACCATCATTGTCATGGGCAAATTCGATTTGGAGAAATTTTGCAAATGCGTCCAAGATTACAAGGTACTAATTAAACATTTTAAAGAATTTGTATTTTATTTTTTTAGATCAGGATGGCTTCTGTAGTCCCACCAATCTTAGTGCATCTTGCGAAAAATCCAATCATAGACAAATATGATCTCTCCTCTCTAGAGGCAGTCTTGAGTGCAGCCGCTCCTGTGGGGAAAGACCTCTGTAACGAGGTTAAAAAAAGAATTCCTTCTCTCAAATATATCCTTCAAGGATCCGGAATGACGGAAACGAGCCTACTAACTACTCTCGGATCTATCAAGACTAAGACCCCTATCGAATCTGTTGGTCCACTTGTAAATGGTCACGAACTCAAAATAGTTGATCCAGACACGAAAGAAGCTTTGGGAACAAACAAGAAAGGAGAGCTGTGGTACAGATCGGATCAGATCATGAGGGGATATCTCAATAGACCTGAGGAAACTGCGGCCACCATAGACTCTGAAGGATGGCTGCACTCCGGAGATATCGGGTTCATTGACAACGACGGCCACGTTTATATTGTTGATCGTTTGAAAGAGTTGATCAAGGTCAAAGGTTATCAGGTGCCTCCCGCAGAGCTCGAAGATCTATTGCTCTCCCATCCCAAAGTCAGAGATTGTGCTGTTGTGGGAGTTCCTTGTGAGATCCGTGGAGAGGTCCCGAAAGCCTTCATTGTCAAGAAATGTGACACTCTTCAAGAAGACGAGATCCACGACTTTGTCAATGGTAAATAATTAGTGTTAAATGAATTGAACTAGTTTCGATTTCAGAGAAAGTGACGAAATACAAGCAGCTGAAAGGAGGAGTGTTATTTATTCCTGAGATCCCAAAATCTCCAAGCGGGAAAATTCTCCGAAGAATGCTCAAATAACTTCAGAAAAATTAATCGATCAACATGTACATAATTTCAACCCTTCTCGAGAGACCATGATCTCTTTTCTTTTTCGTCAATAATAATGTAATGTTCTGTTCAATCGAATTTTGGAACGGAAAATGGAGATGCATCCTGTGACTCTAATCCATGACGATGAGGACGAGGAAACTCAACTCGTTTCTGACACGAGAGCAGTCGCGAGGTTTGTTTTTATTTTCGTCATTATTTTTGAATGTTCTGAAATTGAATCGAAACTTTTGAAACAGAAAGTTTTGAAAACTGATGTATGATCAATTTCGTAAAATTTCCGTTTCTTTGTAATAGTGAGATTTATTAATATATAGTGTGTGATATAGGAGTATTATGTAATAAAGTGATATGATTTCAGAAATCTGGCTGAAGCGGCGGTTGCAGAGGATAGGCGAGCACGGGTGCTCAAGACTTCGAGTCCAGGTAACAGTAGGAGAGATTGTCTCGCTCATTCCGCATTGATAACTATTTCTGTAATTGGGTTTATTTTGTTAATTATCATTTACTATCTCTGTGCAACTGTGCCATTGATAAACTGAGGTCAATTTCACATGTGAGTGTCCTGTCTTTGCAAGTGATCATTGTTCGGAGAAGGAGAGTTGTGATTTTTTCGCAGAGATTCATTGAAGGCTTTTCTGTTTTGGAACTTCACCTCGAAGCCGGAAAGCATATCGTTGAGGGAGTCCTTCAAAGTTCGATGCTTTTTGTCCCTAAAGTGTACAGTCTAAATAAAAATTAAGGAACTATTTTTTAAAAGCATATATCTGAAGAATTATGTCTCACTGCGAAAAAAGTTGGAATTAATTATCTCTCAGGAAGAAAGTCCAAATTCGCAGTTTTGAACTTCCATATGGACTTTGATTAAACAGAGTACAGATGGAACTTACCCGATAGCGTCATGAGGGACTGCTGGATGTCCGTCGGAGTCCACACTTTCGATGTAGAGGAACAAGTGCTCTGTTCTAATGTCGGATAGGTTTTTCAGAATCAAATAAATGAAAATAATGACTGGCAGAATGTGGATACTAATAAGGAGATTCAGAGTAAAGGGAGAGACAACTTGTTCGTGGATAGTCCCGGCACAGGGTGGCTTCTGGAAAATTATTTAAGAACTCTTATATAAATTATTAATATAAATCACTTTGAAAGATTTGTACGGATAATTGTTTCGAAATTTATATGGAAAACTCACCACGATGTCGTCATCGTTGAAAAATTCACATTGAAAATAATCTTCGATCGGGAGTCTTCCGGGTTTGTTTACAACCAATAAAACCGCCAAAATTTTTGCCAAGAGAAATCTGATTGTATAGACGGATTCGGAAAGGGTAACGTGGATCATACAAGCCTGGGAAATGGACAAAACCAAAGAAAGCGCAGGACAAAGCTGAAAAAAATGTTAAACATTGAATTTCGAAATATCTCACCAAGTAAATCGATTTTAATTTCCCTCCGAGTTTCTTTTTCCCAGTCTGTACGAAACAAGCGAAAAGAAGGATGTTAATAAGTGGGAAAATCAGTTCGACGACTTCGGCAACGAACATCGTCCAGAGTTTGTCGTGATAAAGGTCGATTTCGTGGATTCTTTCGTAATTCACTCCTTCATATTCATAAACTTCGCTTTGATTCAAGGACTCCATGCTCGTTCCGTTCGTCTCCAACATGTATTTGTCGAGGAGGGCATAAAGTCGACCAAAATTGAAGGCGAAAGTTCCGAAGAGAATAGTGTTCGCGAGTTGACAGACAACAAGGGTCGCGGAAACCATCGCGGGGATGTGGTAGCTCCACCTGGTTATCTTCTCTTTCCAACGATCTTCCGCAATCTCTCTGAAGGCAGAGAGGTGATATTCCAGCTGCTGACGACGTTCCGCGGAGGTCGCCATTGAGATCTAGAAACTGAATAATATTATTATTTAGAAAAAGAAAAAGTTGGTTTTCACTATTATCTGTCTTAAGACAGAATTATCGCAAAAAATCATAATCATGATTTTAAGAAAACAGAGAAAATTTTCTCTGATTGTCTGGCGTAAGACAAAAATATTGCAAAAAAGATCACGATTTTTAAAAAAGAATTTTAAAAGTGACAGAAGCAAGTTCCTCTTGTTTCCTCAAGAGTTTCTTTTTTTTCAGTCCGAATTTTTCGTTTCAGTGGATAACATATCCTCTTCATGACGAGGTTATTATCCCGTCAAATTGATTGAGTTCGAACGTGAAAGGGAAAACATGATGTCGATGATTTATCGGAAAGCAAAATCTGTCCCAAGAACTCTGGTTGTTTTATTTTCCTAGTTTATCTACCTCTTCAATCGAAAAATAAATTTCTTTTGAAAACTAAAATGAAAAATAATCAACCTTGGGAATTTATGAGGACAATTTAAAACCGGATTTAAGTAGATATCGATTAATTTCGTAACTTAAAAAGTGAAATAAATTTTTTAGAATCTACTTTTATTCGTGATAAAATAAATTTCAAGGTGATATTTGATTAATTTAATCCCAGGATAATTCTTTCTTCCACCAATCTCGACATATCGTCTCTCCGAGGATTTCACTGAATTTTCTATCCATCTCATCCGATTGCTCTTTCGAAAAATGGTTTTTCCAATCCCGTTTGGCTCCTTTTCGAACAAACGTTGGTTTTCTCCTGAAAATTTTAAAAATTCGAATCCCAATATCGAAATTCATTAATTAAACTAACATGCAAGATTCAGGAAACCAGCGACCCTGAAGGAATTGTTGAATTAATACTTTCTTTTTTGAAACAATAAAAAAGTCATACCTGATCCTTCTTCATTGATTTGAGACTGCTGTTTAATATGAGTTTGTTTAGAGATTCTTCATTGTTCAGGATTTCCTTCCCTCTTCCCCCAATGAAGTTACAAATTTTCTTAACCGCTGTTTCGAGATCTTCAAGCATGTCTTCGTATTTCAAGAACAGAACATTGGGTTCGTTAATATGCGGGAGCCAGGATTTCACACTCTCGAAGTAATCTCCAAAAGCTAGTTCTCCTTTCATGAAAAGATTGAAGAAAACGTCAAATTCTCCATCTTCCCAGTTGTAGGTCTTGAAAAGTTTGTTGTGGAAGAAATATGAAGTCAGACAGTCCTTTGTATTCCTCACGCAATATATATATTTCGCTTTTGAGCTTTTGGGACAGTCTTCGTACTTAAAATGAGTCTTTAGAATTCTCGGAGAAGGCATATTTTCTACAAAATTTGCTCCAAATTCTTCTATCAACGGTGAAGTTGAGCTTAGTTCCCTCCCACCTTCTGGTTTATAGTTTTCGTTAAGAATTTGAGAGCAAATATGTAAAATCCAAGTCGTCCCACATTTGGGATAAGTACAGATAAAGATGTCACTGTCACGAGGAACTAATGTTTTTGCGGATCTAACAAGATGTGCTTTGAAACTCGGACCCCAGATTCCTCCATCGATTTTTGTTTGCTTCGGATGCCTATGTGGCTGGAAAATGAATTCCTCTGGAACTTCAGAGGAAGCATTATCATTGGCTTCAACCGACTGGTGTGGAGGACCTATTTTTGGAATCTGAAAACGTATTATTATTACGTGTTCGAATGTTTGGAATAACCATTAAATCAGAGGAAACACAAAGGCTTGCCAGAGTTTGGGCTTATAGGACTTTTAGTCAAAGATCAATCAGTACACATGTCTTTCGGCACCGAGGGTGGGTTTTAAATCGATCGAATAACCCACACGTAGCCCTAGGAACTGCTCAATGATCAAAGTTTTGGAACTTTTGATGAACAATCTTGAGACACATTTTCTTCTTCTAGCTTACTTCCTTGCAAAGACAGTATAATGTATCAAGGAAATTCCAATGCAGTAAGAAAATGAAGTCCCCATACTAAAGAAGGAGCAAATGCAAGGATCAATCTCATATATCAATTTTGTCAAAAAATTAAAGAAAAAAAATTTGTTCTTAATATGATCTTTAAATATTTCAGAACGATAAATTGTTTCAAAAAGGTGTTTTTTGATTATTGGTTCTTGTTAAACTTTTTGCACTTTTACAGTTTTCCAGAGACAATCTCTCACTTTCTTTTTATTATGTTCAGAGCTTTCTGGATTTAAATATATTTATACTATCATATGTGTATTTGAATTTAATTATGCAATAGCGGATTCTGAAGCTAAAAACTAAAAGAATTTCTTTAGAATTCCAGTTCTACGATATTCATTTTCATTAATCCCAGGACAAGTCCTTCTTCCACCAATCTTGACATATCGTTCCTCCGAGGACTTTCTCGAATTCCTTGTCCATCTCATCCGATTGTTCTTTCGAAAAATGGTTTTTCCAATCCCGTTTGGCTCCTTTTCGAACAAAAGTCAGTTGTCTCCTGAAAATTTTAAAAATTCGAATCCCAATATCGAAATTAATTAGTTAAACTAACATGCAAGATTCAGGAAACCAGCGACTCTGAAGAAATTGTTGAATTAATACTCTCTTTTTTGGAATAATAAAAAAGTCATACCTGATCCTTCTTCATCGACTCGAGACTGCTGTTTAATACGAGTTTGTTTAGAGATTCTTCATTGTTCAGGATTTCCTTCCCTCTTCCCCCAATGAAGTTACAAATTTTCTTAACTGCTGTTTCGAGATCTTCAAGCATGTCTTCGTATTTCAAGAACAGAACATTCGGTTCGTTAATATGGGGAAGCCAATTCTTCAGGTGCTCAAAGTAATCTCCGTAGTCTAGTTCTCCTTTCATGAAGAGATTGAAAAAAATATCAAACTCCCCATCTTCCCAATTATATACTTTGAAAAGTTTGTTGTGGAAAAAGTACGAAGTCAAACAATCCTTTGGGTTTCTCACACAATAGATGTATTTCGCTTTTGGACTTTTGGGACAATCTTTGTACTTCAAATGAGTTTTCAGAACTCTCGGAGAAGGCATATTTTCTACAGAATTTGCTCCAAACTCTTCTATCATTGGTGAAGTTAAGTACAATTCCTTCCCACCTTCTGGTTTGTAGTTTTCGTGGAGGATTTGAGAACAAATATGTAAAATCCAAGTTGTTCCGCATTTGGGATAAGTACAGATAAAGATGTCACTGTCACGAGGAACTAATGTTTTTGCGGACCGAATATGGCTTGTCGTAAAACACGGAGGCCAGATCTCTCCGAAGATTTTGACTCTTCTCGGTTCTCCTTGTGGTTGAAAAAACAACTCTTCTGGAACTTCGGAAGACATACTCAATCTCGGTTGAGTGATTCAAAGCACGTATGTTTGAAATCTGAAAATTCATCAATGGTAACATATTTAAATTTTTAAAATAAATAATCTTATTCAACTAAACGAAAATATGAAGAATCTATAAGAATCTGAAATGTCATAAATTTTGTAGTGGATGAAAAATGTTAATTGATTATGACCAATTGACACGTGTATTTATAGAAATAGATTGTGGGTTTTAAATTGAAAAAAAAACCTGTGTATGACAGTATGAACCGCCCCTATGATGAAGTGCAATCTACGAACAAACCCAGGGCGAGGTAGCAAAGAGAAGTTCCAATATTTCCTAAAACTGATTTAATTTCTAAGATCTAGAATTTCACTCACCGACAAACTGGAGTATCTTGCATCCTACTGTATTCGATTTCAATAAATCCGTCCCGTGCCTCAGAATCAAAGCTAAGCATCTATATTCTTTTTGCAATTAGCATTATATACTTACCAAAGAAATAAAAGATCAAGGGCCATCCTCCGAACAACTCCGATCTACAGAGAACAGAGTTGAACCACAACCCAAAGGTAGTAGCAATCTGATTCCCATTTGTGATAATGGCGGCCGAAGTGGATCTTTCGTTTTTCGAGATCCATCTGGCTATCAGTGAAGTTACAGAAGGGAAGACGGGACCTTCTCCTATCTCCATTACAAATCTCGCTACTAATAGTGCATAGAAGTTGAAATTTGCTAATAGAAGGGGCAGCAAAGTTACAGGAAGAGCAATAAAGTTGCCGAGAAACAACATTAATTTCAGACCGAATCTGTCCGCAAGAAATCCTGCAAACCAAACTGGAACCTATCTGCCGTAAAATGAAGCGGATAGCAGTAGAGACTGATCAGAAAGACTCCAAAGAAATGTCCCATGGTATCCTCTGGACTGTTCTTCCTCGACAGAGATCCTGGAGCATTTTTCATCCTGTAAAATGATAAGTCGGGGGATAACTAATGTGACAATATATCAATGAGGATTGACTAGTACTCTCGGGTGAGCGTGAAGATTGTGGATTATTACTGTGTAGACAATTGCTTGGTAAGCTTTATGTGTCTAAGGAATAAATATGTCCCACACAATGCGAGACCAGTGGGAACCCATAGTCTTCACGCTTTCCACGAGGTGTACTAGTTAATACCTTGTCATTCTATTGTGACAACCCAATATTCCATTTTTACACCTCCACACAAATCAGTGCGTTAGAACCTAAACTGTTTATGGTAGTCAAGGGAAAAAGTTGTAATATCCCCACTTTTCCTTTTCACATTGTTACTACACACATGACATTATTTAATCTCCATTTTCTTCTGATTTCTGTTCTATCTCAATATCTATATGGAGAAACCGGTTCTCTTAGATCATTAGATGAAATGAAATATCAATGATTTTATTTGATTATGTTAACCTATGGTCGTTGTTACATGGAATGATTGATAACTCAGATTTCCACAATTGAAGTGGTTATTTGCGATAAATTACTTCCTGATTCCTGTCAATTATATTGGAAAGAGTAAAGGTGCAACATCAGGTTCAAAAGACTCTGATTAAGAAATAAGATCACATTCACGAATGTAGAATATCTAGACTGGAGTTTAGATCAGACAGAATGAGAGCAATTCACTAACCAGTTTATCTCAAAGAAAGGATGGAGATTATAGGTGTACTACGTTAGCACATGTCAAGCTTTATTTGTTTGGAAGCATTTAGAATAGAATGAGCAAGACTGATTCCTGGCTGTTGATTGAGTGTCCCGAGACATCGGCCCTTGGGCAACGCTTGCTACTGAGGTTGAAGTGTTGATTGAATTAATTCCTGACTTCTATGCCTACAGCACTATTAATCACATAAGTAGTCAGGGTACAATGAAGACTTCGTCTCTTTCTGTGAATCGTTGATTCAAATTTCTAAGACATCTATTGCAAAGTAGTGTAATCACGTAACGATCAATCAAATTCGAACTCATTCAATGTTTGAAAATTTATTCAAAAGTTAACAAAACTTGATTTTAAATGAAAATTCGAACAATAAGAATATTTCAAAAATTAAATTAATTTTTCTGATACTTTTACACCGTAAATTTGTCATATGAGAAAAATAAAATTTATTTGATAACATTCTTCATCTGTAGACTTCTTGGGATTAAGGAGTTAAATGTTTTGTATCAGATTTGTACATAAAGAAGTTCATTTGCTGTTTGAGGGCATGATTGACTGTTGAATTATCGTACGAGAAAATTATTTTTCTCTAGACATCTGGGTCTTATATCTGGTCGGATTTGTCTTTATGTAAATCCTTTTCTGGATCTTGAAAATCAGCTTCGAGATGATTTTGCAGGAATTTTATTTGTGATTGTTATAGAAACATGATTTTCCTATCGAAATTGGAGTTTTCATATTCTAGAATTCATTTTTAAAGTTTTAGAATCATGTGGATTCTGATATTGCATTTACATCTATTAGATTGCAAATGAAAAACCAATAAATTTCATAATATTTAGTATTGGAATAATAGCTAAATATTTTATTTCATCATGCCCAAATTTTAAGCAATAAATAGTGAGAGAAAGACGCAAAAAGAGGACGAAGGAGTGGAGTGAAAAAGGTTCAATCATAAACGAAATCGATTTCTGCATTATCGACATATAGAATATTTTTTGATATTCGATAGCAAAATTATTAGCTGCAAGTTTTCGTTGTGAAGAAATGTCTATTGCTTGTGGTATTACTAATTGTTTTAATGAATTTAAAGTTAATGTCTATGATGTCAGAGCGAAACAGAATTCTAATTATTCTCGGTCTAAGGACAAACCCATCCAGGAAATTGTTGATGAATTAACTACGAAATATGGAAATGATGTTGGTAAGATTGTCGTGGATGAACGTGATTTAAAGCCAAATCAGTTGGAAGACTTGAAGAAGGAAAAATTAGAGAAATATGGTGATCTAATCCACGTTGCCATAAAAGAGGAACTGGATCTTAGATATTTGAAATTAAAAGTTGAATACTCTGTTGGAGAGTTGATTGTTTTATTAGAAGAAATGGAATGTCGGGAAGAAGGAAATAAGCAAATTACTTTATATCAATGCACAGAATTTGTAGAAGGAAGAGCAGTATGGAAAGAGCTGTACCATAGAAAATATTTATTCACAGAAAGTATTGATTTGGAGTATGCTGCAAGGATATTCCATCTCACAGTGGACCAAGTTCATTTTGTTTTCGAAGATAGCCAAGAGAAGATTGAATCGTTGTATAGCTCTGAATTGTACAAATACGGTTTCAAAAGTATTAATTTCATTAAGAATTCACACTGGCCAGATGAAAAAGTACTGTTTCTTGCAAGACATTTGATTTCTGATCCAGATTTTCCTATGGTAGTTAAAATTGATTTAATTGGCAAAAACATCAGTTCAAAAGAAGAAACCGCCAGTTCGGATGATGATAGAAGTTCGAATGATCGTACTAATAATTCTGCTGCTCCACCAATTTACGGTATGCGACAACTACATCAGATAGTTGCCCAAGCTCAAAATCCTGATCTAGAGACTCAAATATTAGCTCTAACTCAAGTTCGTAAGCTTCTTTCTACTGAGGAAAATCCACCAATTAATGATGTAATTAAAAGCGGCGTCCTTCCCATCCTTGTTGAATACCTTCGGAGCTCAAAGTGAGCTATTTTTTAAAAGTTTATATATGACATTTCTTTTCCAGCTCTTCCCTTCAACTTGAAGCCGCTTGGGCGTTGACGAATATTGCTTCCGGAACTTCTGAGCAAGCTCAAGCTGTTGTTCAAGCAGGAGCTGTGCCGTACTTGTTAGATCTTCTTCAATCACCGAACCCGAATGTTTGTGAGCAAGCTGTCTGGGCTCTAGGCAACATTATTTGTCAGTTTATTTTTAATTTTTAAATCAATTTCGAAGTTAAACTTGGGGATTTTTAGGTGATGATCCTCGTTCTCGAGATTATTGTATCCAATCGGGCATTGTTGAATCGCTTTTAAAATTTGCCACTTCTGAGATTCCATTAAACTTCCTTCGTAATGTTATTTGGGCGATAGATAATCTCTGCAAAAATAGCGATTCTTCATCAACTAGAGAAGCACTTGTGCCTTTTCTTCCAGTTCTGACAGTATTGATACATCATAAAGATACTGATATTTTGGTTAATGCTGCTTCGGCCTTTTGTCATCTTACTGAGGGAGGAAACGAGCAAACTCAACTAATCATTGATAGTGGAGTAAGTTTTGGATTTTGGATATTTAATATTGATGACTGACTTCCAGGTCGTTAAGAGATTGGTCGAGTTGTTAGGACATCCAGAAGTGGGAGCTCAAACGGCTGCTTTGAAAGCTATTGGAAATATCGTAACGGGAACAAGTGAACAAACTCAAATTGTTCTAGAAAATGGAGTACTAAACATGATGGAAAACTTTCTTACGAATTCGAGAAAGAAAATGACCAAAGAAGCTGTATCGTTCCTTTCTAATATTACTTCTGGTAATAAAACCCAAGTTCAGGCAGTGATTGATGCGAATCTTATTCCACTTGTTATTAATCTTTTGGATCGTGGGAATGCTGAAACCCGGAAGAAGGCGGCATGGGTAATTTCTAATGTTGCTGTCAATGGAACTGTTGAACACGCACTTTACATGGTTGATCACAACGTGATTCCATCATTCTGCAAATTGCTTAGTATTCATGATACACGAGTAGTTCAAGTCGTTTTGGATGGACTTAACAATATCTTGAAGAAAGCTGGAGTGAGAACCGGTGAGATTTGTGAAAGAATTAAAGAATGTGAGGGATTGGAAAAGATTAAGCACCTTCAGAATCATGATAATGAAGGGATTCACAAGCTGGTTGATGAAATTATTAATTTATTCTTTTCTCCTAATAATGGTGAGGAAATTACTGCACAAGATGGTGATTGTTCAAATTTTAACAAAGAAGCTGTGGTTGCAGACAATCAAGCAATCAACAATCCTGAAAGAAATCAACAATATAATGAAACTAATCCAGATTCATCTCAAGATGAATTGTCTTCTAAAGAAAAGTTCTTGCCACCATAACTGAAAAATATTTATAGGATATAAAATGAGGATTTTTTATTTTTAAAAGTTCACAATCATAAAGAAAAACATAGTTGACAGGTTTCATATAACAAATATAGTGAATATTTGCTATTATGTACATGTTGATCGATTAATTTTCTGAAGTTATTTGAGCATTCTTCGGAGAATTTTCCCGCTTGGAGACTTTGGGATCTCAGGAATAAATAACACTCCTCCTTTCAGCTGCTTGTATTTCGTCACTTTCTCTGAAATCGAAATTATTTCAATTCATTTAACACTAATTATTTACCATTGACAAAGTCGTGGATCTCGTCTTCTTGAAGAGTGTCACATTTCTTGACAATGAAGGCTTTCGGGACCTCTCCACGGATCTCACAAGGAACTCCCACAACAGCACAATCTCTGACTTTGGGATGGGAGAGCAATAGATCTTCGAGTTCTGCGGGAGGCACCTGATAACCTTTGACCTTGATCAACTCTTTCAAACGATCAACAATATAAACGTGACCGTCGTTGTCAATGAACCCTATATCTCCGGAGTGCAGCCATCCTTCGGAGTCTATGGTGGCCGCAGTTTCCTCAGGTCTATTGAGATATCCTCTCATGATCTGATCCGATCTGTACCACAGCTCTCCCTTCTTGTTTGTTCCCAAAGCTTCTTTCGTGTCTGGATCTACAACTTTCAACTCGTATCCGTTTAGGAGTAATCCGACGGACTCTATTGGGGTCTTTGTCTTGATAGAACCGATGTTAGCGACCATGGCGACCTCCGTCATCCCGAAGCCCTGGAGGACGTGCTTTACAGAAGGAAGTCTCTTTTTGACTTCGTTACAAAGATCCTTTCCCACAGGAGCAGCCCCACAGAGAACAGCCTCCAATGATGAAAGATCGAATTTGTCTATTATCGGATGTTTCGCCAGAGCCACCAAAATGGGAGGAGCTACAGTAACCACCCGGATCTAAAAAGATAAGATAGAAAGATCCTTAATTTTAAATCAATTACTTTGTAGTCTTGGATGCATTTGCAAAATTGCACCAAATCGAATTTTCCCATGACGAGGATGGATTCCCCTGTGTAGATCCCACTGTACATCATCCCGAGACCAAAAATATGGAAGAAAGGCAGAATTAAAATCGAATTTTGATCTGGGGGATTAAAAGCCGGAACCATCATATCGTGGATATGCTCCTTCACCATGTTCGTGAAGTTCGGAAGCATAGTGGCCATGTTTCTGTGAGTCAAAACAACACCCTTAGGCAGTCCAGT
>VOSG01000719.1:0-12788 GCA_009761265.1 Halicephalobus sp. NKZ332 | reverse complement strand
ACATCATAAATATTGACTTTGAATTCACCATGTTTCTTAATAATACCACAAGCAATGAACATTTTTAAAGCGGAATATGACAACTAATAATTTTACTATTGAACACCGACAAACATTATATATGATAACGTGCTAATCGATTGCTGTGGTAGAATCTTTAATCATTTTTCCATCTATTCCTTCCTCCTCCTTTGATTATCTCTCTCTATTTTCTATCCGAAAGTTAGAAATGGTGAAATAATTCAGTTACTATTATTTCAGAATCGAATCTCGTGGAATAAAATTAGCAAAATCAAACTCCAAGAAACAATAAATGAAAAGACAAATAGAATAATCCAAAAAGCTTGTGTGGTATAGAATTATAAACTGCTCTCTCTTATGGGCAGGAGTCCCTAATGGAATTTGGAACATTGACCATGTCATAACTATCTCTGAAAGTATTTGTGTCAGTATGAGCCAAGAGATATTAACAAGTAGAATTACTAATTTAATGAAAAGACTTCTATATGATCTCGAATTTTCTTTAATTTTCCGACCATGTTTGTCGTAATACTTTCGAACAAAGGGAATTTTATTTCCCACTGTTCGAGTGATGATGAAAGCTTCAAAAACCCAAGTAAGCTCTCTGGTTAAACAAGAAATTAATTCGTTTAAATCTTCAGTACTGGCATGCTAAAGTCTGTCATTGTGTTTATAAAGACATGAATTCCTATAACTACAACTCTAACAGTCTAGTTTTCCCTAGTTTACTCATTTTTAATTAATCTAATTTTTGTAAATAACCTTTTCCATTGACGTCATATTTATAGGAGATATAGGATATTACGGAGGCTAATAATCCTCTCTTTAACCTACTCCTAATTGATGAAAGTAATTTTCCTTATTGAGAACTTCTCTTGACCCCGGTAAGTGTCAATTTCATGATTTAGGGTCGTTAAACTCATACATCTATTTGTCGATAGTTGATGAATAACTGGTAATTTCGTAAATGAGAAAATTGTGGGACAAAAAACCTTACAACAAACGGGGTTTCAATTATTGAGGAACCTGATCTCGAATGTTGCAATAGTCTTCTTGCACAAGAATATAGATGAAACAAGGAGGAGTTCTTCAAGAAGGCTGAAGAGTACACCGAGAAGTACGGCGAAAATATTTGACTTATATTAGTAGTGGATTGGGAATTTCGAAGACTAATTTACGGATTTTTATCAATTGTTGAGTCGTTTCGAAGATTTGGTCGCAAAAATAAGATAATCAAAAAAGATATTAATAGAGTAATCAAAAGATTTTGAAATTAATAGCAGTTTTAAAAATAATATTTCCACAATTGACATTACTTTCGACTAAATATAGCTTCCCTTATCTAAATGCCCACTATAATCCACAGAAATCTTTGCGTTATCAACAGCAACCTAACACCAATGGAGAATTTCACAAATGGAAAATTCGATCAAAAAGCCGTTCTTCAATATTAGTTTCGAGACAAAATAACTTCGCTGATTTTGATATAGTTTCTAATGTTCTAAACTTTTGTTAAATGACTTTTGTATTTATGAAATAAAATTCAAACTGAGTATCGTGTTAAAAACGAATGAGGCTATTTTTTTCAGAACCAAAGTAATTATATTTCCTATCTTAATAAACATTTTCTTTGTAAGACGGATCTCAGAATAATGGAGAACTGTGTCCCAACAATCTTCATTCCGGAACAGAATGAGAGTTCTTTCGATGAAGACGAAGAGTTGTAGGTAGATTTTGATTTATTTTAGACAAGGATAATGGTTTTCGATCCTTGTCAAATTTGATTAATATTACTTCAAGTCATTATTTCTGTTTTATCCTCAGATATTGACTAATACAAATAATCCTAAAGTTTCTAGTTTGATTTTCGAAGAATGTAATTCTAAAACCAAGAAATTCTGCGACAAGAAAAACAAGAGGACAATCTACATTTTCGACTACAGTGGAGTAAACCTGAGCTGGAAGGTTTTGAATGATCTTAGAGACAATACTTGCTGGGATGTCATCAAACACCCATATATCCTCAACTACATTAACGAAATATTGCTTCGCTACGCCATCGCATACGCGCTCTATATTATAGTGTATGTGATTTTCTTGCTTTTGATTTATTCTTGTTTCCACGGCGATCCCCATATTTCCAACAGAATAATCATCACTGTCCTGATTGCCATATTTGTTTTGATATGGGTGAGTAATTGATCCTGGATACAAATATGAGATTTTTTCTCAAGCAAAATTTCTTATCCATTATAAAGATTGAAAGAATTGTTAAATTCAACCCACTCGTTGGTCAATAAAATAATAAAGTCGACCTCTTCACGACATCTGATAATTTTAAATTCTCTCCTTTATCATGTATTGTCAAATATTTTCCAGGTCACCAAGTTCATATTGAAAAGTGGCAGAGATCCAAGCTGCAGCAGAATCTCTATCCAATTCGTTATTACCTTGATTCTCACTCATTGGAATCATTCCGTCATAATATCCTTCGTCTGGAAACCCATGTGGTTCAACTACAGTATCAATGACATGAAGTTCAAAGAAGAAATGTACAGAATCCTACTCATGTCTGCAATCATCTCGTCTTGGTTCAATTTCATATACACTCTGAGAAAGTCACCCTTTGGACTCTACGTCCTGATGATGTACCAGATTTTCCGCAGTTTTACAATGGCGATTATCATCTGGATCTCTACCTTGTTGTGCTTTGCCTCTTTATTTCAACCAGTTATGAGAAATTCTGAATCAGGTGTATGGAAGGATGTGGTGAGTTTGCAAATTGTCATAATATCGATTTGTTTTGATAACTTGTTATTCCTTTGGATCATTAATTAATAATCTAATTTTAATGTTTCGAAAAGTTACTATTCAAGTTCTTTAAAATGAATATTCCTTGGTCATCCTCTGGTTTTAGATTCTCTCCAAAAACAACTCCGTTTTTCTGACCATGTTCCAATCTTTCACCAAGATCTCCGCCATGATGACCGGAGAAGTTGAAGCCAACAGTATTCTCGAGTTACGTGAGGGAGTTGCCAGCTTATTCCTCATCATTTTTGTAATTTCTGCTGTCATCTTGTTACAGAACCTCATGGTAAGGCTATTGTAAATAAATATTAACTAAAATTAATATGTCTAGATCGCCATTGCAGTCGGTGATGTTAGCGAACTCAGAAAACACTCCGATGAGAGAATGTTCCAGATCAAGGTCAATTATTGTATCGAAATTCTACAATTAAGTGACCTCACCAAGCGGTTATTTAGAATTCTGTTTTCTAAACGGAAAAACAATAGAGATATTCCCTCGAAACATGAAAGTAAAACGTCTACAGGAGATATAGAGCTCGGGTCGATGAAGAACATTTCTACTGTAACTAATATGGAGAATAAAAAAGGTGTGACAACTCCTTTATTCGCACAGGGGACCAATGATATCGCTGTCGTTAACAAAGAAAAAAACTATATATCTAGAATACATATATTGTACGGAAAGAGGATCAACAACATTGCTGTCATCTACTGGAAACGAAACAAGATGTCCACAGGGAAGATAGATCTTGGATCAGAAGATACTATTTCAAATGATCCTCCAGGATCCAGTTTGGATCGAGTCGAATTCCTCAGAAATGAGAACACTATTGTTGTAAAAAATAAGGGTTCTGAAGACATACGAACCAAGTTGAATGATAAAGAGTCATATCACAGGAAGTTTCGACAGTGGTTCATTGGATTGAAATGGAACCCGTCCGAAAAAGTTGAGTAAAAATTAAAGTTACTTGATCATTATACAAAATGTATTTATTATTGTCTGTGTTAGAATTGTTTCTACCCTCTTCATAAATACAGTTATGACATTTAGTGTCTTTCTGTTGCAGAAGAACAGGTCTTGGATCCTGATAAGTTTGATTTGTTTTAAACAGTCGAGGCACGTCTAATAACAGAACGAGATTTCCCATGTGCCTCGTTGTATTCAGTGTATTAAATAAATAAATAATTATCTTGACTAAATACAGATACAATACTTGGAAACCTTCAATTAAAAAAACACTTTCCAAATGTCCATTTAATATTTAAAATACTATTTATTTTCTTATCCTCACATCACTACAGTCATTTTTCCAAGCGTTATTGGACTATTATTTTTTCGAATTGTCCTGTCTTGAAGAGATATTCCGGATTTACTTTCTTCAGTAGATTTAAGATTTGTAGAAAGAGAAACGCAAGGGATAAACATCTGAAAAAACAATTATGTTATTCCAATATAATTTTTAGAACCAGATGCTGACGAGAATCGGATGAAGGGAACAAGTTCCAAGTTTCGAAACTTTTGTAACCATGACAGTCCGACATTAATGGAAATATGTTTTTAATATAAACATAAAAATTTACTAATTGAATTTTAAAAATCGGGAAACACCTTCAAACAGAAATTAATTTTTTTAAGACTGACAGCTGCATACTGTATGTGTCCAAGTCATTTTTTAAAATAAACTTTCGGAATTGAAAATTAAAGAATTTATGAAGAAAAAAATATTCCTTTTGCCACCCATGGAATTAATTAATGACTCTTGAATATGAGTCATCTATATGGGTACAAAGTTCTGGTCCAGAAATAATGAATTTCCACATTTTTAACTCACCTCGAAGAACCTAGTTTTGAATGTTGTAACCCCGAATCCAAGGACCCAGAGGTTGAACACTGATCTCAGAACGAACAAGCAGTGAGTCCACCCGAGGATTCTGTGGTTCAGCCCTCCTTTGATAAATCTCGACAAGTACAAGAAGAGATTTGGCAAAACGATCATGATCAAGGAAAGCAATGAAACGAAAAGGATTATCCTAGAAGAATGATAAAGGTATTGATATTGATAATTTCAACCTACTTGACCTTGTTGTACTCCTTCGACAACATTCCATTGAATAAACCAATTTTCTTCCGTGCTTTCCGGACAATTCTGAAAGCAATAATGTTGAGAATGAATCCGACAGTATGGCCGATCATCGTAATGAAGTAATTAAATGTACTAAAATTATATTAATTAATATTTATCTATTTGTGTAAATTTTACGTGTATTCATAACCGTAGGCATGGCTCAAGGTGCAGATATACAAAGCTTGTGTGAATCTTTGAACAACAATCCCAATGTAGATAGCCACAGAAATCGAGATGATAGAAATTACCAAGGAAGCTATCAGTAGTCCGTGGAACATCCTGAAATATCTTGGATTACTGTAACTGGCACTGAGAAAAGTTACCTGAGTTTCAAGTGTCGATATTTAATGGGATACTGTACTGCCAAGTATCTCTCGAATCCCAGAGAGAGGGTGATCATAGCAGACCACTGGGAACCGATGACTAGGAGTATGTTTCCGACTTGGACAGCACATTCGTGGCGATTCATTATTGGGAGAGTGTAGACATTGACAAGAGAGAAGTATAACGAAAGCCTTTCGGATCCTAGAATTAATATTAGTGTTATTTTCTTATGTCAAAAATTTCACGAAATTCCATAGGTTATGAATTTAGGAGTATTAAGAATATGAAAAATCTCACCTGTCACAGTAAATCCCAATCCGTTTATCATATCCGCCATTGCCAATCCGGTGTACATCGAGAAATTCCTTCTTAAAGAATTATTCGAAACATAAACAACGATAATGGTCAAGTTAGCGAAGAAAGCCAAAAGTCCGAAAATTACGTAGCAATAATAAATCGGCAGAGTATTCGCTGTTTGTTCAAAAATAGATAATTGTGAAGTTGAAGAAATTGGTGTCGTCGTCGATGTCATTTTTGTGTTTTAGAACTGATACATACAGACAGACATATCGCCTTGAAACTTAATATTTACAACTGTAATTACACAAAAAAGTACATTAATTTCTTTTGGTCTGGTAGAGAGAAATGTAGTTAATTTTATTGCAATGGAACAAATCAAAGTTAATTTCCTCGAAACATACAATTTTTCATGAAGTGTAATTTGTACCGTATTTTAGCAGAACTTTGATGCTCGATGTAATCACAAATTTTTTTGAAATTTCTCATTGTGGAAAATGTTTAGTATTCAGGTCTAAAATAAACCAGTAACAATATTGGTGAGATTGATTCATTTTTTACTTCGAAAAAGCAGTTAACGAATTCTGAATATACAAATAGTGTTTTATAAAATAAGCAATAAGGTTTTCAGATTATTTCTAATGGCACTTTATATCAGAAAATCTTTGGCAAACCTCCTTTTGAAGATCTTCGGCGGCGTCTTTCGTTTGGTAATTTTTGGCAATGTCTTCCTCAGAAAGTGCCTGGCGTCCTGCTCCGTTCGACAATCGGCACCGAGTGCGCGCTTTTTTCTCTTTTCGTTCTTCTTGAATTTTTCCATCCTCATCCTCCTCCAGAAGCTCCGGAATCATGTCGATAGTAGTCGAGAGTCAAGAAGGAGCGTCCGATAATGGATTACTCGCTGGACCGCCTCAGGAATTGATGGAAGAATTGGACATGCAGGGGACCCAAGGAACTGTTGTTAAAATCAACAGGTTCGGAACGGCTTTTGCCGTCGGAACGAGCTGTGGATCTATTTTAATATATGATTATACCACGAAATTACTTGTTACGGTAAGTGGTTTTGTATGAAAATAAGTTTTTGTTGATTTTTAGAAGTTCAAAGATTTATATCCAAGTTTTTTAAAAATCTACATCTAAATCCATATATAACTCCTTTAACAATCCATACAAGAATTTATTTAATATATTTTCCCATTATTTACGCAAAAATTATTCATAGTTTTATTTTTAGTGATTTGTAAAAATTAATTTACATTTGCAGGAACTCAGAGATCACCATACTTATCCAGTCTGCTTCATCGATTGGTCTCACAATGGCAGATTTGTAGCCTCGACCAGCGAATCCGGAACTCTCATCGTTACCGAAATCTTGACCAAGGCTAAATTATTGTCTATTTCCTTGCATATGATGGGCACCACCGTCCTGTTTCACCCCAGGTTTGTGGATTTCTGTCTTCAAAAATTAATTTTTACCACATCAGAATTTCCTCAAAGTTTTTGGAAGTAAATTCTGGAATTGAAAGTTTAAACGCTTGTATTGAGATATTTTCTCATTTTTAAAATTACGTTGTTTTCAGAAATGCAAACTTGATTACTTACCTCAGAAGAGATGGAACAGCCTTTTCCATTACTGTAAAGGGTAACCAGCAGGCTCAATATGATTACAAATCAGTTTCCCAAATAGCCGATGACAATGTCACCGCGATTTGCTATTCTAAAAGAGGAAAGTACCTGATTGCTGGAACTAACAAGGTGCTTTTTCTTTTGGGGTATTTTTATACAAGAGTTTTCAGAGCCATCTGGTCTTTTTCGACGGAAATACAATGAAATATGTGAAGCATATTAAACAATCAAATAATCATCCAGTAAGTTCATCGGTTTATATTGATGTTAGATACCATATTAGTGCCCAAAATTACATCCGTATCAACATTGTAATGATTTCCAGGTTAAACAGATATGTATCTCCACGAAAGGAGATTTTCTCGCGACGAACACTAACGACAGATGTATCCGTGTTTATATCTTTGATCTCCTTCTGGACGCCAAGTCTGGAGACTACATCCACCACTACTGCAAATTCATGGATGCTGTTTCGAAAGTCTGTAAAGTGAATAAGTTCAAGTAATTACGTGAGAAATTTCAGAGAGTGTATTTGTATATTGCATTTTCTCCGGATGCCAGGTATATTTGTTCGACGGAACAGAATAATCACGAAATAACTATTTGGGATATTAAAAATGGGTCTGTAGCCCCATCTTTGAGAGGGAAAACCCTAGGGGACGCCCCGACGGACCTGGCTTGGCATCCGAAAAGAATGGAGATCCTGACTGTTGCCAGAGGGAAAGTCCATGTTTTCGGAAGGGTGTGTTTGGATTAACTTTTAGAGAAGCTCGTATATTTAATTTTTAGCGATGTTACACAACGATGTCGGCTTTTGCTCCTGACTTCATAGAAATCCATGAAAATATTGTTTATGATGAAACTGAGGGAGAGTTCGATCTTTATGATGAAGATGCATCCTTGCCAGATAAGCCAATAGAGCCGGAGGTTGAAGTTGAAATTGAAACTTTGGTTTCGGCAGAAATGACATGGAATTCATCGGATGAAGAGGACATAGACTGGAAAGATGCATTGAAGACTGGAAAAGGTCCGTTGGTTTTTATTCCTGTTGGCTTGCAAAGTTTGCCTCTTGATGAACAACAAGATGACGAAATAGATCCATATTACGAAGCAATGGTCTGTGATAACCCTCAATATTCGCAAATTCCTACTTCAACGCCGACGAAAAAGAAGAGTAAGTACTTGGAAGGTAGAATTTTAATATCGATAATAATATTAGTCACGATGATTACTGTTACTACTTTTTCATATCTATCTTTCTGCTATAATTCATGTTTCAGGTGATGATGAGATTTTTTTAAAGCCGAAACTCCCGAAAGAAGAACCGAACAGCAGATCTTCGTCGAGAACCAGCGGAATTGGCGGAAACTCGTCAGACAATTCTGTAATCGATACGGTAGGAAGTCTTTGAGTTAACCTTCTATTTTTTTTCTTCCAGAAACCAACGAGAACGAAAAAGCCGAGACTTCAGTTTGATCCATGAAAGTGTAGATAGTTAATCATTTGATCTCTTTATAACGACTTTATTAACTTTTGGATAGTAAAAGTAAGATTGAGATCGTTACTGTGCAAGTTGTCGGAATGGAACGAGTTCCCGAGGCTGCTTGCTTGCTTTGACGAGGAATTGCCGCATGCTGATCCCTTTGGAAACATCGAACATGTACTTCCGGACCATTCTTTCCCAGAAGATGTAGTGACTTTCGAAGGGATTTTGTCGGATCGTCGGACTGAGATTTAGATCGAGATAGGGGAACCTGGATTTTGTGAGAGTGGGGATTCGGATTCTTTTGGTGGAGGGATTGCCTGTTCGGATGAAAGAAGCCAGAAATTCGACGAAAGTTTTTCGGATCTTTTCGTCTTCGGGAACTTCTTCGAAACCGGCATATACGAAAGTTTTGAAAAGTGGGTAGAGTTCGGCTCCATGAGGTGTGCCGTGGATAGGGTACTCGGTGAATTCGAGACCTTTTTCGTAACTGTAGACTTGGAAGAACACTGGATAACCGGCTATGGCTTTTAGACGGGCTTCTCTCACGGCAGGGAGATTGAAGTGGAGATCGGAAAGGAGCTGAAAATGTAATTTTAAAAGTGCTTTTGAAAAATTAGACATCTTACTTGAGTGAATCTCTCGAAGTAGAAGAGATTGTCTGGACGAGCAGGCACCTTCAAATCGGCGTAGTGAGAGATGATCTCATTCGCGGCTTCCTGAGCTCTGGGTCCGAATCTCTCCTTCGTCGCCACGTTTTTCTTGATGAAAGAAACCAATTTCGCTCTGGAGTAAGATTGGACTTCCTCGTCCGGGAGATTGTAGAGTTCTTCTGCCGGCATAAGTCCCAATTGTTCATAAGCTGAAACAATTGCGTGAGGTTGATAAAATGAAAACTATTTCTGAAACAGGAAATGAAACTTACACCAGAACAAACTGTCTTGGCTTGTGACGGAAATCAGAGTGGGTCTTCTAGGGGCCTTCTTGATGGAGTCGTCAAAGTTAAATCCTCTCAAAAACTGTCCGTCAATCCTGGGGTTCATATAGGCGAAATTTATGTCTTGATTGAAGAGTCCAATTCCAGATGTTTTTTTCTGGATGTCTTTTATACTGAATTTTTTCAAACAGGCTTTCAAATTTCTCGAAGAAAAATCGCAACCGAGGTCTTTGGCCAAATTAGCAGAAAAGTCGACAACTTGGTTGCTCCTACTCCAGGCACCGTAGGCGGATCCAGAGAATTGGATGCTTTGTTGGAAAAGTCCATCTGTCTGGGCAGTCAGGGAAAGCCAGCT
Organism: Halicephalobus sp. NKZ332; assembly: GCA_009761265.1. Classification (NCBI taxonomy): domain Eukaryota; kingdom Metazoa; phylum Nematoda; class Chromadorea; order Rhabditida; family Panagrolaimidae; genus Halicephalobus; species Halicephalobus sp. NKZ332. The sequence continues at coordinate 2,811 of VOSG01000719.1, read as the reverse complement.
GATGGAAGCTGATCCAGCGGATTGTCCCATCAAAGTCACTCTTTTCGGATCTCCGCCAAAGTCTCTAGCAACCTGGTTGATGAACTTGAGAGCTTGCACTTGATCCCAGAGACCCAGGTTTCCCGGAAGACGGGAATCTCCGGTGGAGAAGAAGCCTGGAATTTCGTAGTTAAATCAGTACAAGAATTCTCGGACTTTGACAAGATGGAACCTACCCCAAGGACCCAGTCGATATTGAATGGAAATCACTATGATTCCTTGAGGGATAAAGTTGTCGGAGATTGCCTTGTAACCGTAGTACTCCGTGTCTCCCATCATCCAGCCGCCTCCGTGGATCCAGACGACAATGGGATGTCCGTTCGGAGAAGGACTCTAAAATTTTATCACCTTTTCACTTTTATTGTTTGGAAAATTAGTCACCTTCCATTTGGGTCTGTAAACGTTCAAGTAGAGACAGTCTTCACTGGCATTGGCGGCGAAAATAGGGTCGTGGACGGCACAGGAACTCGGGAAACGACTGGCATTCAGGACACCTCGCCAGGGATTGATTGCAACAGGTCTCTGGAATTTCGAGAATCAGAAAACTCCGAAAGTTAAATTTGTTTACATTTCTATAATTAATTCAATTTGGATTAACTACGTATAAAAATATAAAGCAATTCGATTTTCCTTAGAGATTTGATAAAAATAAAAAATGATGAGGAAATCATTCAAGTAGTCTCAGAAAGAAACAAAAATAAATCCAATTTTTTATTCAAGATAGAACTAACCTCAAATTTCAGATTGTTCACCGGAGGTCTGGCGTACGGTATCCCCAAGAAGATCTCGGCTAATCTCCCACTCTCAGTCTGGTAGTCGAATCCTGTCAGGGCCCCGTACCTGGTATTCAGAATCTTGCTGCTGACTACAGTGATGAGGAAAGTAGGAAGAATAAGTGAAACTAAAGAAGTCTTCATTTTCGACGTCAGAATCGGAATTCTGGATTCCTGAAACCGAGCTGATAAACTTTTTCTGCTTCTGAATCCTCCCGCGTGAGAAACAGGTTTTGAGAAAAATTTAGTGAAAGTGCGACATTAGCAAACTGGATTGCACAATTTATTCGAAGAAACCTGCTTTACCCGACGAAGATCAGATTTCCATGAAGCTGATTTGCTTGATGAAGTGGATAATCCCTTAACGTGATAAAACAACGCTGTGTTCAGAATAACTACACGTCTGATCAAGTTCCGAATTTTGCGAAAGTTGAAATGTGAAAATATTTTGTGCGATAGATGACGTAATCAAAAATAAAAATGTCTACGAAATTTTCCCGACGCGGATCTGGAATCTTTCAGAAACTTTGAGATTTTTAATGTTTCTAAAAATTCCAAATTACTTTAACGAAAAGTTTTTAAAAATAAATTCCCGCCAAATTGACAGCATATTTCAATCCAACATAAAAATTTTAAAAATTCTCTTAACAAGAATTTCTCATTTTAAATATTTTGATGACTTTTAGGTAATTCGGGTTTCCCAAATTGACAACGTTTTGGAATACTACGGAAATAAAATATAAAATTTTTTACGAGACTTTCTAGAATTGAATCTTCGGAACCTTTCAAAATTTTAGTTTAAACCTCGGTTCCAGATCTATTCACCGAATTCTTAATTTCAGTGACTAAAGAATTCCAAGGAATCCTCCGTCACAAAGATTTCTGACCTTGTCTTCTGCAAGACGAAAAGTTGGAGTTTGTTGCTGGAAACACAGGTTTCAGTTTTATTCCCTTATCATTTTAAATACAGACTACATTCTCATGAAAATTAAAGGGCAAGGAATTTCACAAGGTTAAAGATTATAAAAACTCTTTAAATTTGAGAATTAAATTTCATTTTAAAAAATTTCTTCAGATTTCAATCCTGATTTTTGATCACGATGACGACCTAGATGATCGAAATTGTCCGACTTTCTTAATTTTTTAAAAACGACTTGTTCAAGAAAATAAATGACGTCATTATTTATGCACAAACTACAAGTTCCGAAAAAGTTAAAATCTGAAATTTCAAAAATACTAGAATCTGACATAAACTCGACACGGAAAATTGAATCGGAGATTCTGAATTCCTGTCTGGTGACAATTCCGCAAAAAGTTCATCTTTGATTTTTATGATACTTGGACACTGTTAATTTGACAAAGAAGTTCGGCTTTTTAAAAGTTATTAATTATGATCATTACAATCTCTCAGAAACATATGAAACTTCTGAAATAAGCATATTTATTAAAAATGAAAAAACAAGTTGAAATTGTTTGAATTTTTTCAGTCTTAACCAATTCCTACGAAATTATTGGATTCAGTAATCTAGCTTTGATAAAATTTGTTGCTATCACAAGTCTTCCTGCCACGACTGACTATCACAATTTTTTCCACAGTGACTTTTTTCGGTGCGGCAATGATAATCTCAATCGCATGCCATCAGTTCGCCATTTTGACGAACTTGTATTTGTCAATCCTTCATTTTTTCACTTTTGTAATATTAATTGTTTATCGAGTAGAAGCACTTGATTCTGTAATTGGCCGTTCTGTAATTAAAATAGTAAATTTTCTCATAGATGGTTTTCAATAATGATCTGTTGAATTCTAACCTGGATTATGGAGATCAAATGTGAGTTCTTTTTTTAACAAATTTCTAAACTTTCTTAATTTTATTAAACTGAACTCTAAAAATGACAGGATTCGACAAATTCTTCGCGAAAAAAGCCTCGAAATCCAAGAAGAATGCCCTTTCTGTCGGACTTCTCGAGAAACGACTAAATCATGCTATGGAAAGCCAGG
>VOSG01000718.1:0-12826 GCA_009761265.1 Halicephalobus sp. NKZ332 | reverse complement strand
AAAATTTGAATTTTAAACTTTATGAAGGAAATTTCGTGATTTTTTCGGACAGCACAAAGACTGAAATGTCTACTTATCTGTGAGTGAGGACAATTACAATTTTTGTCGAGAGCGAAAAGTGATTGTTCTTGTCTCCTTTTTGGAGCAGCTTTCAGCTTAGAAAACCGAAAAATGAAAAGGGATATTTATTTTCTGAAGTCGAACAGATAACTTTTGTTTTTTTATTTTTTTAAATAGTTTTCATGGCACTTTCAAAACAAAAAACTGTCAAAACAATATTTTTTTAAAGATGTCGGAAAAATATATAACAAAATACCAGAAACAGATATCTTAAAAAATGTAAAAAAAAAACGACTTCCTGAGTTCGAAAAAGAGAACAATAAGACCAAATTGAATTTTTTATTTTCATTTTTGAAAATTAAATGGAACTATAATTAAATAAAAGATATTTTTTTAATCTTAGAAAAATCTCAAAAATTGAAATATTTTCTTCGATTTTGGAAAAAGTATAAAAATAAGACAGAAATAATGCAATTGGACAAAAACAAAACCATCTCTGTACAATTTAACAAAGGCTTTCGAAACTGACCAAAATTTGTCCAAGTCCGGTCTTAATGAAAATTAATGACTCTAGTTAATCCAAACAATCCTTTTTCCCAGAGAAAAAATTCTAAGTGGTTTTCCAATTCAAAATTCAGTTTGCGTTTTCCGTAGGCGTGAAAAAGTAAAACTCAAACTTCATCAAAAAGTCGGAAAAAATAAAATTTAAACTTGACCAAAAAAGCTGAAGAAAAAAAATAAAATTTAGACTCCATAAAAGGTCGGGAAAAAGAAGATCTAAAATTCATCAAAACTCGAAGAAAAAAGGAAACTAGCCAGGTCATTTTTTCCAAGGTCGATCGAGCTAGAGATAATCATAAAATTCGGAAATGAGAAACGAAATTTTTACGAAATAATTTCGACATGAACTTCAAAGTTTTTATAGCCGAGAATTCTTAGTTTTATCTCCTTCCAGAAATTTTTATCAATTCTGGAAAACTCCAAAAAAGGAAAAGTTCATTTTTATGAAATAAATTTTCATCAATTTAAAAAAATAAAAATTCGAAAGTTGTCCTTCTCGAGAGCTTTCAAAAGTGCCAATTCCAGGACTCTTCTTCTTATTCGAAATTTTTTCCCAAAAATTTTTATCTTTTTTCAAAAAATATTCATTCAAGTTCTTATTGAAAATTGAAAGACGGCCAAAACATTCATCTGGGATATCTGGGATATTTAGGGTATTTAGGATAAAAGCATTTTTCAGAGGACTGGCAAGTGTCCAGCGGGCAACTGGTCAAAGAAACTAGGAAATCTGATTTCGCGCTGGATTGCGGGAAATTTTAAGGAGCTGCGAAAAGTGCCGGAATTTTTCGTTTCAATAGTTCCTCCATGGAGTACTTGAAATTGGAACGGAAACTAGGTGGAATTGAACGTTGAGGAACTCTTTGCACGAAAATCACATTTAGAAAGTTGGTATTCGTGGTGAGACTAAATTCTTCGGAGACATTGCTCCAATAATTCCACAAGGTACTCGAAAAGGATGAAACTAGGCAAATTAAGTTCGTATCGAGATCAAGGATCTGGAAAGTCAGAAAATCTATTGTTTTCAAACATGTTTTTATGGAGGATATCCGAAAAAATAAAACCAGATGGGATTAAGTACAAATAAAGCCTGCGCAAAAGTTAACTTCCCAAAAAATTAGTAGCATGCATGTCAAGACCTGAATTCAAAAATATCAAAAAATTTTACAGTCTTCTTCAATAGAAAGTATCCGAAAAGGTAAGTCAAGTGGAATTGTACTTGATGGAATTTCTTTCACGAAAGCTAAAGTCCAAAAGATCAGTAACATTCGTATCGAAATCTTTATCCGAAAGCATCAAAGCAAAGTTTTGTTTATTTTTACAAATAAAAAATACTCGGAAAAAGTGAAAAGCATGTAGGATAATATCTTACGAAATTTCTTTCACGAAAACCAAATTCCAAAAATTAGTAACATTCTTGTCGAAACCTTGATTCCAACATATTAGAAAAAATTCTTTTATATATTTTGTTAATGGAGGATGTCCGAAAATGGAACGGAAACAAGGTGGAATGGGAATTTAAAGGGAATTGCGCAAAAACTGAATTCAAATATTGTTACTATTTTAATTTAGACCGAGATTCTTGGATATCCGAGAAACATTTTTTGTATAGTTTATGTTAATGGAAAATATCCGAAAATGGGGCGGAAATTATGTGGAAATAGGATAAAAGAAACCTTACGTAGAAACTGAATTATCGAAAATCTCCTCGAGACCAAGTTTCCAACATCAGAAGAACACAATAATTTATTTCAGCGAAAGATAGTCAAAAAATAGAAACCATATGGAATTAAATACAAATAAGGTCTATGCACAAAAACTGAATCTTGAGAAATTGCCGACATTCGTCTCGAGAACGAGTTTTCAAACCAACAGAAAACATTTTTGAAATGATTTATTTCAGTGAAAGATAATCAAGAAGTAAAGACTAAGTAAAATTAAAACTCGAAAACATTCTTTCCACAAGGACTGGATTTTAATATTCGTATTGAGACCGATCCTGGAGCATCAAAAAGTGCTAGTTTTGGAACGTGTTTTCCTGAATAGAACACACTCGAAAAAAGTAAAAATTAAGTGGAATCCGACCTGACGAAACCCATTCTACGAACACCGAATCCAAAAACTTTTGATATTCGTGTTGAGATCAAGTTCCTAAAGTATCGAAGGTATTGTTTTTTCGATGAAAGGTACTTGAAAATAAAACGGAAACCGAGTGGGACTAAATACAAATATGGTACTTGTACGAACGGTGAAGCCAAAAAAGTTGTTCGAGATCGAATTTCCAAGATATCGAGAAAAGTAACTCTTTAAAAAGAATCATCTTCAAAGAAATTCCCAGGTAAAAGTTAAGGAATATATTATTAGTACACCCGATCACTAGTGGAAACTGATAGTATATTGAGCTTCGGTATTCGGAAAAAATTGTTTCCAAAAATTCCCAGTCCAAAACCGAGGCTTAATTAAGAACTATATGCTATTAATACACCTCGATCGCCATCTGGAAATTCGGAGTCGACATCAAGCCACCACTCAATCTCCCATTAAAACCAGAAACTGACCTTGAAAAAACATTTTTAATCGAAAAACCCCCGAGGCTGTCAGATCCAAAAGGAAAATGACCGTTAATCTTTTTCGGTTCCAGATAGAGCTGGACACAGAAATTTGGGTCCGACGAAACTGATTCGAAATTAAGTCTTACAATTTTAAAAAGAAAGATCGGTTGCAGCTCGACGAGTTCTGACGGACCGGTCATTTTCGGGTAAACGCTCAAAGAAAATCCGCAAACTAGACAAACTCGAAGTTTTCAAAAATTTAAAAACTCCAAAAATCTTCAAATGTTTAAAATATCAAACCGTTAAATGATCAAAGAACTCAAAGTTCAAAGTTTTAAATTTTTGAAATTCCGAAATCTTGAAAAATTTCAAATCAAAATCATCGGGACTTTTTGAAGCTGCCGAATTACAAGTCCGAAATCCACTCGAAAGGAACAAAGATTGTAAAAATTATCAACGGGATTTTTCGAAAATCATTTTCTCGAGAGTGTAAACAGGAACCGGATTTAATCAAATTTTTACTTTTTTGGAGAGGACTGTAAATATAAAAATGAAATTTATCTAAATCTCGAGAAATTAAAGACAAAGGAATAAAAAATCAACTTGAGACTTTTTACAAGTTAAAATATAAAATAGTTCCAAAAAGTAAAAAATAATCCAAGAAAAAAAGGATTTACAAATTTTCAAAATCACTACCCGAACTGGATGTGGAGGAAACTGAGAAAGAAAATATCTATTGTTTTTCTGGAAACCGACGGGGGGTCCGATCTGTCTCCCCCGAATTTGACAAAAGAACCTCCAACAGAGTGGCAATTTCTTCAAAGAAATTATACTAGAAAAAAAATTTTCAAAGAAATTTTACCGGAGACAATGTCTCTAAGGAAATCCTGCTGAAAAAAAGTTTCTCAAATAAATTACACAGAAGGAAGTTTTCCCAAATAAATTTTACAAAGAATTTTCCGACAAAATTTCATCAAAGATATTCTACCGAAGAAAATTTCTCGAGAAAATTATGCTGGAAGGAATTTCCCGATGAAGTTATACTAGAGACAATCTCAGACAATTAATTTCTATATATCAAAGAAGACCGATCTGACTGGAAGGCAAAAAAAAGATCGAGGTCAGTGTGACAAGTGACAAGCCTAGGATCTCCTATATCCCTTATTTATGATCTTGAAGAGTCAGACGATGTTACTGTCAAAGGTTATAAATATCTACAGAGCGTCTATAAGACATAAAATAAATAAAAATTATATGCCAAGTGTATATAAAGTTCATATAAGATATATATGGGTTATAGCATACATACAAGACATCTAAGGAAATCTTCGGGGGGCTGTAAGAGTGGCCAAAGTGAGAAAAGACAAACAATGGGGAAAATGCAAATGAACCAGCTTTGAAATTCGGAACCGAAAAAAGTTAATTTCTGACTTTTCGAGCTCTCCCTAATAAAAATGTTAATTAAGCGCTGTAGATAAAATCCGAAAATAAAAATTGAATGAAAAATTAAATAGTTATAAATTTATAACATTTGTAAATTTAATTCACATTTTTATACAATTTATCAAATTTTACAAATTAAATCACAGGTATTACAATATTTTAAATTAAATTATTACAAAAGTCAGGAATTTTAATGTGATCTAAATTTTTCCAGATAGACCACCGGCGACATCGCAACATTGGCAAAATCCGCGGCCAAAGGGAGATAAATAACGAGATCGGCCACGACAAACCATTCATCAATCAAATCTGAAACTGTCGGTAGTGGGATTTGTCCAAAATAAAGCCCCACGGCTGTTCCCTTTCAAGTTTAAAGTTTCGGAGGTGAAATTCTGAATCACTGAAGATCACTTTGGTGATTAAAATGTTTGTCAGTTTTCCATACAAGATCTGGTGCATATTATATACCATATATGGGTATAACAGGGAAATCTTATATCTCGGATGAATTTAAAACAATTTGTTGATATGTCATATCAATGCATCAGATGTACGAGACATAACGTATTGATCCATCACATTAATCCATCAACGAGTTCTTAAAAAATGTAATGATACGCCGCATTAATACATCGGATGGATTTAAAAGGTGATTGATGCATCTGATTAGTACGTCGGATGGATTTAAAATAATGCTTGATGCATCTTATTAATATATTGATGTATTAAAAACTATGTTTGATATACCATATTAGTGCACCAATGTATGAGGAAAAGTATATTGATGTCTGGGAGCTATTTTAAGGCATCATTTTGCAGATGCAGAACATGAGGTTGATCCTTTGGTGACTCCAATTTCATCATCTCCACAAGTGAACGATAAAGATCAAGAGTTTTTGACCTCCTAATCGTCTTCCGGTTCATCAACTTCTGATTCACAAAATTGGGACGAATTCTTAAAATCGACAAGTTTGGGAAATGGAAAGATATTTTACACAAGACTGATGTAATTCCCTTCATTAAAGTTCAAAAGTTCCAAAATTTTTGATGATGAAGACGAAATCGATAAGTTATAAAGTTGTTGAAGATCATTGCAGTTTTCCTTGTTCAAATTTATCGATGAAATTTGACATTAAAAACCAGGAGTTGTGTATATTTAAATCCTACAACGAAACCACTGGAAGTCAAGAAGAATTTCATTATTTTCCAGTGCAAGTGAAATTCATCGACGAAGTTAAACTTTAATATTGTACTAATTCAACTTTCACTATACCTTCTGCTAATGGCAATGTTTTTGCTCAAAAATAACTGATCACAACCAAATTCGAAAGTTATACGACACCAAAGACCAGATTCACAACCACCTTGATTGTTCCCCCCTTTCGTGCTTCTGGAAACATGTTTATTTTTGGAAAATTTATCATTGAAAGATACTTAACGGATTTAATAATAGAAAACAAATTCTTCCACCGATCGTGACATTCGAGAAAATTATTTCCTACCTTCTTTCAACGACAAATCTCGACTGTTTTAAAGGTTGAAATCTTTCTCTCAATATTTCATCGAATGATATCTTTCCTAAAAAATTCCATCAAATGAAATCATTTTCAAAATATTCATCAAATGATATTTTCCTTTTAAAATACCGACTGAGATCTTGTCCTAAAAGTCTATCGGACTATATTGCCCTTTAAAAGTTCATCAAATATAATTCCCAAAAAGTTCATAGAATGAAATCTCCGTTAAAAAGTCCATCGAATGATATCTTTTTCTAAAAAAAGTCCATCTCATTTCCGCCGACACCACGTGGTTTTCCGATTCGTCGACCAGATACCTCTCTCTTCTATCAGAGCATTGATCAATTGAACAGACCGGAATCAAATCAGACCACTTGTGGAATAAAAACAAAGAAAACAAAAAAAACCTTCAGATTACTGTAGTTTATTCTTTATCGGTATGTTTTTACAAATATTCAATGCTCTAAAAGTGAGGATCGATTTTGGAGATGACTCCGTAGATACAGTATACATAGAAGATTAAACGAAGGAGAAGGGAGAACGAACGACGTGCTCGTCGATGATAGGTTGCGGGATGAGCCTTCCTTTCTTAGATCCTTGGTAATCCACCTTCTGGCCGTACTTTGTGAAGAAAGTCACGACGGATTCAGAATTTCTTCCTGTTCTTTCGTCGAAGATTCTGCAAGTGTCGAAAGGAGGAATGTAGAGATGGAGACTGACGCAGCCATCGGAGTGACTGGGGTTCTCCATTCTGTGCAAGCCTATCTCGTCGCTCATGTAGGTGACTTCGTTGACCCCGAAGGTGTTTTGTTCTCTCTTGTTCAAAGGAACATCCTTTTCACCCTCCTTCGGCCAATCATAGAGGCTCTCTGTGAGATGTCCATCGAGGATTTTAACGAAGCAATGGGAGTTGGTGTGGTCGTGGATCGAGGAGGCCATGCCGGGACCCCAACAAAGAATCAACATGTTGTACTTTCCGTTGCCCTGGTCAACAAGGTTCCTGGTGTACTTGTGGGCGTCAAAGTGAGCATATTTCTTCCAATCAAGAGGATTGGATTTATAGTTACTGAGAACTCTACGGATATCTTCGGTATTGATTTCGTTATCTTGGAAGATCTCTCCGATGTCTTTAATCAATTTCTCCATTCTTCTAAAAAATGGAAATTAAATTTCAAAATTCAAAAGTCCCGAAACGAAAAAATGAAAAGTTTAACGATAAATATTTTCAAAAATTAAACAGAAATAAATACGACATTATTTTAAATAAGTATGTAGTAAAAAGGATTAAAATAGTTATTTTAAAAACTTTTCAATAAACAATTTTAAAACGAATTCTGTTATTAAGAAGATTTCTAAGAATTTCCCAGAATCCTAGAGATGACCCTCATATTAATCTTGACAACTTTCATATTAATATCAATATAAAGTGTTCTTGTATTAATTAAAAACTCCTTCATATTAATATAAACTCAAATAATTTTCGTGTTAATAAAGAGTTCTCTATATTAGTATTAACTCAAAAGCATTTACAGTGACAAAGAATTATTTTATATTGTCAGGAATATGGAACTTTACAATAACCATGATCGTAGTCGATGACAGAATCAACGTGAGAACTAGAAAAACAAACGTGTCTAGCGCAGAAACCACGTTTTCGACCAAATACCCAGAAAATATGAAACTAATCATTTATCAATTAGATCAGGGGCGTCGTCAGAAGTTTTCAATGAAAGATTTTTATTTGCAAATTTTCAAGATACCGCCTTCTTTATTTCGACGAAAAACTTTCTCCGTCAGAGTAACCAGATTTCAACATCTGATTTTTGGCTTCAATAGTTGTACATTTCTTTGTTTAAGGTGTTTTTCTCGAAATTCTAGATCATGGACGTTTATCTGGAGGGATATCTAAGCAAAACGGCTGGGAAATAAATAACGATAACACAGATTAGAGATATATCGGGAGAGAGAAATGTCGTTGCGAGATAAATGTTCCACAAATAATCTCGAAAAAGTTTGGAATTCAGTACGAGATAAGTATTTTATAAACAATCGGAAGATTTTAAAACTTTTGTGAGGGATGTTTCGTAAAATGTCTCGAAACGAAAATCTTCAAACACGTTGCGAGATGTCTCATGAGATGCCCTGAGAGGAAGACTTTCTCAAATTCGTTGTGAGACAGATGTTTTGTAAAATGTCTCAAGACGAAAATTGTTCCTAATTGTTGAGAGAATCAGAAACAATTTAAAAACAGGAATTCATTACGTGGGAATTTTCTGAACAAATATTTGAAGCGGATTTTTATAATGTTATCGTGAGATCAGAGATATACATGGATAAAAGCGTGTCTTTGCAAGGGGATTTTTTGGATAAAGGATCTGGAACCGAAGTTAAAGATATTATTATGAAGACCAGGAATGTCTTTATCCTTGTTTCAAAGATAAACAGAAAGATTGTCTGGATTTTTAGAAAAGTCGTTAATCAAGAGGAAGAATACAAGGGTGTTTTGCCACATTAAATAATAGAAAGTTATAATGTTTAAGTGATTGAAAGTTGTAGTACATTAGCACGAGGTCGTATCGTTTCATGAAGTGACAACATTGATAAGGAGATAGAAGAGAGATAAATATTTTGCCCCAAACAATAGGTTAATTTCTCTGCAAAAGCAATACAAAAAACTAGAAATAAGAACTTAAATTTGAACAACAAACAAAAATGAAAACAAAATCTCACGGTTCCAGACTCCAGATTCCAAGCTACAGTATCATACGTCATTTAGTTTGTCAAAATGGAACGTGTGGAATTCGAAAAAAATCATGCGTTTGGGAGAAAAACTTTCAGAATTAAGATTCACTTTTTGATGAATCTGTTTCGAAATTTATTTTTCGACAAATCAATTCCGAAAATTATTTTTTCAAATATCCATCTCGAAACTTACTTTCTGATGAATTTATGTACAAAATCCATCTTCCGACGAAGTTTCAGGATTCATTGTTTGACGAATATATGTATGATCAAACCACAACGAGATCACTTCCCCCGGATGGATATGATTTCTGATCTCTTTCGATCAGTCTCATTCTATACAGAGGAAACGTCACAAGAACGAGAAAACAAAAGGAAAACATGACTTGTCCGAGAATTGATTCATTTATCGACGAAAGGGACATTATCATCTTGCTTATCTTCCTTCAAGTCTCCTGAAACAAAAATGCCTCTTTTCAGTATAAAAAGTAGGATTTAGATGTTGATTCCACTTGACAGACAAATTTCTATAATTTTTTATTCAAGAAGGTTGTCGGGTATAATGGTAAAACTTTTAGTAGAATCAAAAAACGTCTATTTTTTATTATGGAAACGAAATTTAGATGTTGATTCCACTTGACAAGAGAACTCTTCTGATTTTTTATTTCAGAAATTTGTTAAATGTGATTGTGAGGTTTTCGTTGAAATTGTCTGCAACGAAGAAAGCACCTGATTCTATTTCCTGTATGAAAAAGTAAATTCCAATTAGTGTATCAACTTTTAGGATCTATTTAAAAAAGCTGTTAAATATGACTGCAAGAGAAAATAAATCTTTTTAACTTTTATTTTGTTCTTCGTTTACAAAAATGCCTCGGGCAACAAAGTTCTACGAATAGATAACAGATCAAATTCAGTTCTGCAACAATTAATTTTTTGTTGATTACGGCATCAAATGTTTTCGATGAAACAAATACCTGAAATTTTCATGGATGATTCATTTTTGGTCAAACTTGAGAAAGTGAAGTCGTTCTTTAACAAGTCTCCTGGTGGATCCTTCAAGGCAGTCACGCTCGTGTTGTTGATCATCGACGATATAACTAGCACCGAGGATGAAAAATTTGTTCTCAACACTTTTATTTTTAATTTAAAGGACACGACAACTCCCCAGAAAAAATCCTATCTCACAAAAAGCAAACTTTTAAAGAAATTATTTCAACATGGATTTCCAAAAATTTCTAAATTGTTAATGATTATAACTTTCAATAATCCATTGAGTAACTAAAGATTTGAAATTCCTAGACTAAAATATTTAAATTCTTGGAATTTCAAGTTCGTTTTATAAAAGTAGTTCTGTTTTTTTAAAAGTGATGAAAGATCAAAGAGGAAATGAATCAATCCATCATTTTTGCACTTCCAGCAGCTGCCGTTCTTCCAATTTATATACCCCCATCGCCCTCCTTGGATCAGATCTGTCTACTTGTCAAGATCATCGTTCCAATCCCAACTCCCCCGGTCATAATATTTTCATTTTGCGGACATTTTACTTATCCTAGGTGTTCCTATAATTGCTACCGTAAGAGAGATATAGATGCGACTAGTTTGTACCTTTAGTAAAGATCAATTTCAATTAAACTTATCCAAGTATAACAGTAATTCAATCTTCTTCAGTTACAATGAGGAAAGATAATTTCTTTGAGTCGAAAAAATTCAAAATATTTGATTGTCGGTCCTATTTAAAAATAAATTCTCTAATTATACTGAGAATTTCTATAAAATTGAATTCTAAATTTCACTTCCTCTTTACTAGTGTATTATTCCTTTAAAATGACCGATTTCATGATACTACTTCCTTCTAGTTTTTGGGGCTTAACGAAAGTTTTTAGGATCAGTTGTTGCTCGGGTCGCTTCTGATTGTGGTCTGGATCTTGTTACCTGTTAAATATTTCTTGTTACTCATTTTTTGCTGCTTTTCACCTAATTGTTTCAGTTCAGTTTTGTTCAGCTTCTACTCAAATGTCCTACAACTTGTTTTTGATGACGACAAGTCGAAAAACAAGTGCAAAAAGAATTAATTGACCCCGTAGTTTGATCCTGTCTCGCCGATGGAATTTTCAGGATCGCATTTGTTAATGTCCCTTCTAAATCCGTTGATTCAGATTTTTGAATTTTAAGATTTCTATACACCAATTATTATTTGTAGTAATGTGTAAATTTTAAAGCCCTGGAATTTTTTTGTCTTCGTTGACCCATCTCATATATAAACAAGGCGAGACGTTTTGGAAAAACAAACTATATATTGACGACAGCTATGTTAAGCTTCCTAAACCTCGTTTTTCTATAAACTTTGGTCTTCATATTATATGAACACTGATCCATACTATATGGCAATATGTTGAACAATTCCAGTGCGTCGCTTCTCACACGGCCATGCATTTACATAATGCATTAATATACTGTTTAAAGTGTATTAATATTGCACCAAAATTCTTCCCTATTTATTTATGAGTAACTCTTGAGTCAAGGTCTCTTTGCTTGTTCCTAAAATTTGAGTAATTCATGTTTTTACTTCCCTTTCATTAATTATTTTAATCCTCTCTTGTATTTTTTCGAGTCTCAGTCAAAGACAAATCACTTTCGACAAATGCCAACTACTAAGAAAAAATAATTTTTTCAAAGCCAAAAAAAATAAATATTTTTTAGATTTAAAGAGCTAAAAAATAAGTTCCTTAAATCCAAAAGGACAAGGGAATATTTTCTTTAAATTTAAGATTTCCATATATTCTCTTGTGAAAAGTGTGGGGGTCGTCGAGTGTCCTCGACTCTAGTAACGGCAAAGATTAAGTTTTGTTTTTATTGATAGTCTAAAATCGAGCGTCATTTTCGAGTTTCTGAATTGACGCATTCCTTATTTGAATTTCTTTAAAAATAGTCATCTATTTTTTAGGATTTTTTAAAGACAATAGTTTGATACTTTTCTAATTTCTAATTTTCGAAAATTGTTCCATTTTTTATTCTTAGATGGTTTTGCTTTTTATCTTTTTTAAAAACAATATGATATCTACATTTCAAATAGCACTATATAACGTTTTTTGTTTCAAAGATGACATAATGTTTCGAACGTAAGAAACCAAAAAATATTGAGGACAATCTCCGACGAAATCTGGCTTGGAAATCATCCAGAGATAAGCTCTTCGTTTCCTTCGGCACTTTGAAAAGTAAACTTTTCTCATGTTTTGACAATTGCTTTTATTTCCGGGATTTTTACTTTGAAATTTTTAAGTTGTAATTTTAAAGCAGAAAGAAGTACTTCCTCTTTGTGTCCTGATGATGAACCAAACCTGAAACATTTTGTTATCTAGGTTTTAAAAAAGTTGACTAAATCGAAAATAAAATTAATTTTCTTCACAATCACATAAAAGTACAGTAATTTTGTCGCTAAAAAATATTCGTCATTTGAGTCAATTAAGAATAAAGTTTGTTCTCGAATTTTTTATCCCAGAGATACATAATTTAAATGAATTAAATTTTTTCCGAATTTCTTTCTTTTACCCACTTTTTGGCATCTTTTTCAATTTTCGCCGAAAATTTATTTTACTTCGATCCAAATGAGAAATGTCTTCCGAAAGACCTTTTTCAATCGGCTTCTCTTCATCCAGAATTCCATCCTCGAAAAACGAAGCGAGACGAAAATCTTCCTCGAGAGTTTTTTGCATTTTCCAAGTTCAGTCTAGAAAACAATATTGATTGTTTTATTTACTTCCAATCCATCTTAAACTTTTTATACTTTTGAAATTATGTCTAGAAAATATCAATTTTTGTCTACCTCTAATCCACGTTCTACTTGATTTATTTCATCAGTGACAGAAGTTATTTCGTTTTTTCAGGTTTTTTGAACATCTGTTTTTCGAAGGAAATCTGTCGTATTTTGAGATCAAAAAAGTAAAAAAATGTCAA
>VOSG01000717.1:0-12851 GCA_009761265.1 Halicephalobus sp. NKZ332 | reverse complement strand
TGAGATAAATAGTTGGTTTACCTTTTTTTAATTGGGAAGAACCCAGGAGGTACCTCTTGGGAGGGGAGGGGTTAATTTGTTTTTCAGGCTTCGACGACGACACTCTGGAGGACTGGTAGACTGATGATGAAGCTGAGTAGGTACTTCTGACAGTCGAAGATCTCCAAGACAAGGAGGTTGGTTTATTTTCCATTTGAATCTCTCAATCTCATGTATGGAATTTCAGAAAACACACCTCTTTTCCTCTTCGTAGTAGTTTCTCTTTGATTAGTTTCGGTTGAGATCGTTCCTGGAATCTTCTTGTTTCAGTGTTTCATAAGGTTTTTGTCTTCCGTCCTTCAAATTCCTCTCCAGATGTTGATCGGTTAGTTTCTCCGCAGTTGAGGTTTAGAAATTCCACGGCCGTGGTTCCGCTCAGCAAATATTGAGATAGTTTGTTGGCGTTTAGGAAATAGATATTTGATGCGAACTCTTCCAAGAGGTGTTCCCGGAGAGTCAGAAGGAAGTCCGAGAAGTCCAACACAAGGTTTGATGTTGAATCTTTTATTAAAAAATACTTGATTGTTTCAGAACTCTAAGAAAGATGGTCTGGCGGAGATCTCGATGGCTGAAAGAGTTGTTTTTTGAATCTGTTTTAAAACTAATAAAAAGTTCATAAAAAATCCTTTGATACTTTACAATTAAATACAAAGACCAATATCTGAGTGAAAAGACCACTTCCAACGGTAACTAAAATGTGACTCATCCGATCAATCGGATTTTCGGAATTATAATTATCCGGTTGATCTCGACCGAGGTAAATGAATTTGTTTTTTCAAAATGAATCTCGTTATTTTTATTCTATTTTTAAAATTAACTTTTTGTTTTGTATTAAAATCAAGAACAAACTTGTGCTATCAAAGTTTGAGGAGCCACGAAGTAGTATTCGAGAAAATTGATCAAAATAAAAACGGATTTTTGGACTTTGAAGAGTATGAAAGAGATTGTGCTCTTCCCTTCGCCATATCCCAGTTTCAAAAAATCGATACAAATGGTAGGGAGTTTGTAAAGTAGTTTTTACTTTAAAAACAGCATTTTTTAAATTCCTTATAATTTCATGAATTTTATAAGTTTTCAAAATATTCTAAGATTCCACGAAAATCTGAAATATTGAGCTCTCAAAATTTGTGTCGAAATAAATCTAAAAAATTTAGTTTTTAAAATAATATAGTTTTTTAGAACCATTTGAATTAATTGATTTCAACGAATTCATGGATTTCAAATCTCTCTACGACTTCACTTTATATTTTTACCAGAACAATTCTTTCGATGGAAAAATCAAAAAGCTTCGGCTAACTACTGTAATGTCGGTCCTCAATCTGGACTCCACAAATTTAAGCAAAATCATGAAAGAAGATGAAACTTGGACTCTCAAAGAAGCTTATCTTTTCTTGATGAATCTCCCGAGTTCTG
Organism: Halicephalobus sp. NKZ332; assembly: GCA_009761265.1. Lineage (NCBI taxonomy): Eukaryota > Metazoa > Nematoda > Chromadorea > Rhabditida > Panagrolaimidae > Halicephalobus > Halicephalobus sp. NKZ332. The sequence goes on along the minus strand of VOSG01000717.1, from coordinate 11,399 downwards.
AATTTTCATGTAAAGAAAGCCGGAAAAACGAAGAAAATAAAGGTGTCGAAGAAATTGATGTAAGTGAAAAAGTCGTTTCAAAATGTGGATCTGATTTCTTCAATTTCAAAAAGGAGTTCAGTGAAGCTGATATGAACAAAGATGGGTTTCTGGATCTGACTGAGTGGAATCAAAAATTCGTCGACGGATGGCATTTCAGGAATCTTGATAGCGATGATTCCAAAACAATCGACGAAAAAGAATGGAAAAATTTCTACCGTAAACTACAGTACTTCGAAAAACTCGTTTTCCGAGAATATGATTTGAACAAAGATTCAGAACTAAATCAAGAAGAAGTTAATTCTTATTTTATTGATTTAAAAAAAGCTCCAATCCCAGTTTCTTTGGATTCTTTAAAAGTCGAAGATTTTTGGTTTTTGGAATTTTCTAAAAAGAAGTTATTCATTTGTAATTTTGTAAACTCCGACAAAAACTTTGATGAAAAACTTAATTTTCATGAATTTGTTAATTTTTTAGAAAAAAATAACCAAAGTCCAGGAAATGCAGCGAAATTTATTTTAGAAAATGGTGGTTTTATGAATTTTGAAAAAACTCTAGAATTCTTTAATTTCGGAGAAAATTCTATTTTTCCTATGAAAGAAGGATATTCTTCTTACGATTACTATGGAGAATAAAAATATAGGATAAATTAATTGAATTATCTTCTCTAACATCAATATGAAAGAAATTAAATAATTTAATTTTGAAATTCCAAGTTTAAAATAATTAAAATTTTATCACAGAAAAACACCCCTAGATTAGTCATTGCAAAAAAATCAGGCAGCACAAACATCCAGATGATCGTTGATTTCCATCATGGTGAATTTTTTCGTGCAAGCAGGACAATCAACGAGGAATCCCATTTCTAAATTCATTTCCGTATTGTTTCTGACAGCACTTATCCCAGAAGAACTCGAAAGAATTTGAATTTCGTTATCGGCTTCAATTTTAATCATTTTCGAAGAGCCAGGTCTTTCCTCATCGCTCTTTCTTTTCATGGGTTTCGTATATCCATCATCAGATTTCGAGCATCCAGGTTGAGGTTCTGTATCCATCTCATTGATAGCGACCATATCATCAAAGTCAAGGACTATAATGTCCTCGTCGTCCCAACCAAAGTCATCATGTTCCAACTGAATCAGAGGAATAGTCCCTTGATCATTCGGATCCGAATCTACAGTAGTTGACGAAGGTTCCTTCTTTTCCGTCTTCAAATTTGGTAATTTTCCGAAATCTACAGTACCCGAAGAGGATCCACTTTCCCCAGTTTTCTGATTAGAGGATTTTGTAGAGTCTACAGTATCTGATGAAGGTTCCTTCTCTGTTTTCAAAGTAGGGAAAAATTCCGTGATCAACCGACTTTGCTTCACTGAAGGATCTCCTCCGAGTTTCTGACCAATTCCAGGAAACCTTTCCTCGACAGCTTTTTCTGGTGATTTTCCTGGTGACTTTCCTGGAGATTTCTTTGGGGATTTTCTCGGTGATTTCTTTGGAGACTTTCGTCTTTTAGTTTTAGGTTTCTTTCCATCTTCCACATTGTCATCTTTTTTCGATTTTTTCTTTTTCGTTTTTTCCGGTTCCTTGACTTTTATGAAGCTTCCTCCGCAGATTTTCTGATGATTACCCCACCAAAGATCGTTCTTTCCAGGAGCTCGGTTCATGGACCGTTTTACCCATCCGAAAAAAGGCCTCATGTCTTTGCATCTTCCGTCACATCTCCACCAATGCTGTTGATACTGACGAACTTCTGCATGAAAAGAGTGATAGATACTTATACTTGTCCCCGCAATTTTGTTTATCCTGTGCATATGAAATTGGAAATCTGCTCCATGTCCATCTCTATCCATGATCCTGCTGGTCAAAAACAAATAAGCGTGGATCATTTCGTGAAGAAGAGTTTCGACGAAATCCTTCCTCGGTCTCAGTTTCAACAGCGGCTCAGAAAGTCTGATGGAACAATACCCCGATCTCGGTTGAAATTGGCACAATCCAGCACATCTAAAATGAAGTCATTAAAACAAAAAAATAAATCTAAAAACAAACTTTGTCATTCGTTTGCTCCAAGTGACTTCACAAGCGATCAGTTTGCCATCGAAAAATTGATCATTATACTGAAGGAAAGTGATGTGGAGATCCGGACAAGGATCGATTAACTCGTACTCCGGATCAATAAGCGACATCCAGCTAAAATTCAATTGTCACAAAAATCGAAAACATGAATTCGTTTCGACATAAAATTTCAGATGGTTTCTATCAGGTCAAGGGAAATTCCAGAAATAATCATAATAAACTAAAGAATACAGTATGTTACCGTATACAACGAGTAAAATTGCAAGTAACCCATAAAATTCTTTTATTTCGAACAATACAAATATTTTCAATCTTCACAATAACTATCATCAGCTTCCAGTTCATCTTGAAAAACTCGAAATCAACAAACTTAAACACAACGGAATGACGTTCATCGACGATAAGGAAATTTTGAGAGGAGGAGAGTTGAAATCCATGTGGATCAAATTTGCTTTTTTCAGATTTCTTTTTTGAGGAAAATCAGAAATTCACCGAGACGAGTTTCTTCAATGAGCCGAACGGTACACAACGTCAGGAGATTTTGAAAAATCTGTTGATTACGACATTTGGATTCCGTTTCAAGGAAAATCCACTTCAATTATCAACATTTCAGACATCATGAGGACGAATTCTACATCACAAGAGGCAGGAATTCATCAGAGAATCAGTGTCTCAAGGATGGGCAAAAATAAAATTCAGTTCACATCTAAATATGAGAAGTATAATGATACTCAATTAAACATTGGCAAAGTCGTGAAAACCAACCTGGTTTCGTAATGGATCTTCCTTTTATATAATCGAAAGGCGGAAGATAGAACCATCTGGCTACAGAAAGATAAAAAGATCCAGAAGCTGCAGATCTCAGGAACAACTTCATCATTCTTGAATTCACGTTCCTTCCCCTGGTGGAATTGTACCAAAGATAACATCCGATTGAGAAAGTTGCCAAAGTTCCGGTGACTCTGCATTCGAAACAATCCTGAATATCCGTCGTTTTCAGTTTCTGAGACTCCATCTATATTTTTTAAAAACCAGTAAATTAAAAAATAAAAGTTGCAGATAGATTGTAAAGATGGATAACAACCAAAATTGGAAAAAAACCGAATAAGTTTAGCTTTATTTTCATGACACATTTCACAGATGGAAAATAATCCTACACTACACGCTGGCGATCTATATTAGGATCCGAAAAAAGAGATCTCAATGTCCGGGTTTTAAGGTACTCCTAATCCACCTGCTGATGACCGCATTGGGACCCGAATCAAGATCTCAGTGTTCGGGCCTGGGGGTCTCGGGGTCCTTCAGCCCGATCCCGCTCAGTCCGGGAACGTTTTCCTTCAGCCATCGGACGTAGAACAACTCTGTCCTTTCCCTGGGTGGAACGAGGTTGGGATTATTTTGGATCTTATAGTAAGCGTAATGGATGGCTGAACCTTTTCATATATCGAAGATCAAAAATAAAAACAAACCTCCGATAAAAACACCGAAGACTGCCAGCTCCTTGGCGTTTCTGGCTGTGAAACGTGACATCACTGGAATAGTTCTAAAATGGAAATTAAGTATGATTTAAGGACAACTACGAAGAACAAAAATTTAAAATTGATTTTGAAGATTTTTGAGATTCAAAAAACAAGAGTCGTTTTCGCTCCGAGAACCTACGTTTCGCGGCTTTTGAAATTTTGAATCCACTTCACGAAGTATTTGGAACCCGTTATCTATCCTCAAAAGCTCGAAACTGATTGATGTTTTTCTCTTTTGAGAGCCAGGATTAGCGTCTTCTGAAATTTTGGATTGCCTTGCGCGAAGCATTCGGAACCCGACTGTTAATTTTCACAAACTCAAGAGTGCTTGATTACTTTTCTTTTCGAGAGTGATAATTTGGCGACTTTTCCCGGTTCAAACTTGTCTCGCGCGAGTTTCTTATTCGTTCTCATTTCCCTACAAGTAATCGAGAGATCTAGATTTCAGACATCGAGCGAGTTATTTTCGTTCCGAGAAAGAGGATTTGGCGTCTTCTCTTATTTCAAATTTAGCTCGCGCGAAGCTTCTGTAACTCAGTCTCCCTTTTTTGCGCCTCCCAGATCCGCAGTTTTGCTCTTCATCGGGTGGTGTTGGCTTCGGATATGACTATAACTATACTAGACAAGAGTTTTGGGAAGAAGACTATCAATGACGTAAGTGGTTTTGTTTTCCCCATTCTTCTACATAAACCGGGTAACTTTTGGGCAAATTCCGAATATTTTCATATATGAAATCTCTCATTTTATAAAAATTTTCCAAACTACAAAATTCCTGTACCTGTTTGTATATAAATGTTTTCCATGATTTTTGTGGGATTTCGACTTTCTAAATGAGATTTTTAGTCTTATCGCTCAATCCAAGTGGGAACGCCGCTGACCAGGACCACTTCCACCAGTGTCTTCGAGTACCACCAGAGGACCTACAATACTCCTGTTTGGCAGCCGGCGATCCTCGAAGTGGACTACAGAATCCCGACGGTCATCAACCCAAAAACCGATTCCGCTGCTTTCCGATCCATATCTGCCCAGACCTTAAGAGATCTACTAATTTCTCGTACTGAGGAAGAATTTAACCGTGAATTTGTCCTTCTAGATTGTCGATACAATTACGAGTTCAATGGAGGTCATATTAAGTACGCAGTCAACTTTCACGACAACACTTTGGTCCACACACTGTTTTATCCAAACGACGAGACAGAATTCCGGAAGATGAATACCAGAGTCCCGATTTTTTATTGCGAATATTCCCAAGTCAGAGGCCCGAAAATGTGAGTTCCGGTTGCTTTTAAAGTTTTCGATCACTATCACCTGTAATCATCATAGTTTTCCGTTTCTAATTTGATTTTTTTGATTGCTTTGTTTTCATTGATTTGACCATATCGTATTTACAATGTGTAATTCACTTCTCAGTGTGCTTTTTGGTCATAACTTTCGAAATCCATTGTTTTTAGAACTTTATAGAACCATGTGAATCAAATTTTGTCAATTTCCCATATCATCCAGAAGGGTTTAAGGATCCTTTTTGAAACAGTTTTGTAATAGCTTAAAATTTCGACTTTGTAATGGCACCGTTATCTGAACTTTATCCAGGGCTCACGAACTCCGACGATTCGATCGGCGACGTAACGAGGCTGTCTATCCTATTGTCGACTACCCTGAAATGTACTTGCTGGACGGTGGATATAACAACTTTTTCAAATTATTCAAGAAAGAGGTAAACTATTTTTCGACCACATTATTTACATACTTACTTTTAGGGTCTCTGTGTTCCTGACAGGTACATTCCGATGAATGCCAGAAAATACAGCGGGATTTTAAAGAAGTTCAGCTTTCATAGAACAAAATCTCAAACTCAGAAGCAGCAGTTCGCTCAAGATTCCCTAGTGATCCGTCGCAAACGTAGAGCCCTAAGAGTAGACAGTGGTTCTAGCGAATGGAAGATCCTATGTCCTTGTCCAACGATGACGTCAACTCCAGCAAGAAAGCCGAGTTTGCCTGCTTTCTCAGATCCCTCGGATTTCGTCGGATCTACTTTGGTCGAGGATGAATTCTCGAAGATCCAGAGCTGGAGACAGAACATAAACGGGATTGCCTCTACTTCGGAATGGGATTCTTCCTTCGAAACTTCTGAACTGGAACTATCTTCTGTTATCGAAGAGAAAATCTCGACGGAATTTTCTTTCACCAGCCAATCTCAAGGGATGAAGGAAATGGATCTCAACAGAAGCAGTCCGATGAAAACGAACACTGAACTTCCAGGGCCCGTTGTCCTTGCTCTAGACTCAGATTCTTCCTCATTTTTGGAATCTTAAGACCCCTTTAATCTTGATTATTGCAGTAATTAGAGGAGTCGTTAATCCTATTTTTGTTATGTCCGATTTCTTTTGGCGCATATTGTTATTTGTTGAAATCTTTGATCGGGTCTTTGTTATCATCTTCATTTTTCTCTGTGCTGTTTAGTTTGAATTTTTGCAGTTTCAAGCATTAGCGCCATATTTCGGGTTTTGTACTCTTGCAAAGTTTTAGATTTACACTTTCTGATGTTCTTACAGCCATTTATTTCGATTCGATAAAATTTTAACTTATCGAGACAAGTACTTGAAAAGTTATTTACTTTTAAATATCTTTGGAGTTGGAGCTTTTGGGATTTGGTGAAAGCTTGTCGTGATTGTTGCAATAATTATGATTTTGGGTTTCAGATCCAGATTTAATGGCGGATTATATTGCTTCCTTTTCTCCTCGTGGAAGGAGGTTTTTTCACGAAGATAATCAAGTTGAAAAAGTAAAGGAAAATGATGATCAACCAAGAGGAATATTACGGAAAAATCCCGAAAATGAATCTTCTAAACAGAATACTGTAAGGGCGAAAAATATCCCACAATTGACGGAACTTTTTGGGGAACAATTTTTGAATAAAAACAGTTTGAGGAATCCCTCAAAAGAAAGAAATGGACGATTGGCCGAGAAAATTGACCAAGAAGAAAAGAAGAAAATTGATCAAGAGGAGAAGAAGAAAATCAAGGAACAGAAGACCGTGGTTGCTTTCGGAAGGACCACGAAGGTGGATGATGCTATTCCCGTGAGTCTTTGTGAAATATAATAACTGTATTAACAAATAGTGACTGATATGCTAACGTTGGTGATAACAATAGTTGTGTTAATGTGAATGATTTGGTTTTGATGATATTAATGTTGATGTTTTGAGGCCGCCGTGAAAGCTACAGCTACAGCGAAGTTTCCGCTTGTCGGAGGAACTGCGAAGGAGGTTGCAGAATTGAAAAAGACTGTAGAAGAGCACACTTCAACTATCGACAATCTTCAAGGAGAGATAACGTTGCTGAAGAATCAGTATGAGCAAATTACTTTTGATTATCAATATGTCTTGGAATTGCTAGAGAAACAGAATGACAGACTTTTGAAGTTGGAATTGATCAAGTCTGGAGGTCAGAATTCAGGTCAAAATCCGAATCAGAATACGAATCAAGGGATTTCACAGCCGATAAACATTGATTCAACCATTGGATTGCCGAATAGAACCAAGAATCAACCCCTAATTGATTCTATTGCTTTGGTGAAGAATCCAGATACAATCAAACGTCAAGGGAAGGAACAGAATCCGGCAATTACGGTACAGGATCCACAGAAAAGTCAAGAGAGTCGTTTTGAAAAATCGTTGTCTTTGGTTCCTGCGACTTCTGAGAAAAATGAATTCGAAAAAATAAATTCGATGGCTGATAAAGATCCGGAGTTTTGTGAACGTTTGAAGGAATTTTTAGACAGCTACAAAAAAAGCGAAGAGAGTTCGAAAAGAGTTTTTAGACAAGAATATTCTGAAAGAAGGAGTCGTTACGAAGACAGAGTTCCGAGGGTTCGAGAAAGGTTGACAGTTCAAAGGGAATACTGTTATTCTCCATCAGCTCCGTTATCTACGACTATCGACAGTACTTTAAGAAAAAGTAAGTTTGTTACGTTGGAACTAATTATCTTGGAATTTGATTTTTCTAGTTCCTGACTTTAACCGTGAAGAAAATGAACATCATCAAAGAAGAGAAAGAAACGATTATCAGCGTCCCCAACGTCGTCATCGGGATGTTCGTGAAAGACCCCATCAACGACATCAAGAAATCCATCACAGAGAAGTGACTCCGAGAGTCGAAGAGGTTTCGGAGGAGTGGAGTAATTCCAATGAGGAGGAGTATGTTTCGAGGGTCTACAGCAACCCTAGATCTCCTCAAGAATCCAGAATTCATGATCAAACGGCCGGAAAAGAAAACATTCCTGAAGTCGACAACATGGAATACACCGTCATGCAGGATTACTACGATGAAGATGACGGACTTTTTGAAAGTAAGATTGCTTTTTGGGTATTTTAATATTTTATTTTTTTAGCTTCTGTGAACAATAGAGAAACGAGGAACGAACATAGACAAAGAGTCGCGGATCGATTGATTCAGAGAAGAAGATGATCTTTTTTATTTGTGTATTATTTTCAGTTTTTAACCATAACTCGTATCGTAATGAAGGCGATTAACTCAACAAATATGGATGGAAGTATTTGGTTCCAAAGTGGATTTTTACACTTTCGTTTGGAAAATTTTGAATGCTGGAATATTGTGAAATGTAGATTAACAGTAGTCACGATGGCCTGGAATGCTGATAATGATGATGGTTGCTAAATATAGCCATTCGTCTAAGGAGCTTTGAGGTGAAAATAATTTTGAAAGGTAAATATTGTCCAAAAATTTTGAGACGGGGCTTAATAGTTTTTCAAAAATATGAATTGCTTTCGAAAATGCCTATTTGAGCATTTTAAAATATGGATTTTCTTTGAAAATAAAAACTATTAAGCATGGCCGTTGGATTCTGCTTCATGGAAAAGTTCATCTTCGTTTTGGTTTATGTCTTTCTCTTCCAGATGTCCATTAGAAGAAAATCCGTTTGTAAAGTTTTCGCCATTTGTAGTTTCAGAAGCTAATTGCCAAGATGGTGGAACAATCGAAGGGTTTGCTTGCCACCGGACAGTTTTCACTGGTTTTAGGACTCCATTTAAGTTTTCTGAAGTACTCGGAATAGGGGGAAATTGACTCTTGTTCAGAAGAAGGGATTTCACAACTCCCATGTCCTGGACCAACTTGGCGATTTCTGTGTCTGAAAAAGTTAATTTTAAAACTAAATTAAATTAATTTGGAAAACACCTTTTGAACCATTTTGTCCGGACATGATTAAAAGAGCTCTGTTGAGCTGCTCCTGTTGAGCGGATACTGTAGACAAGGTCTGCTCGACAGAATCCATGATGAATTTCGTCGAATTCTGAAGTTCGTTAACCTGATTCTGAAGAGCAGCTAACTTCTTGTCTTCTTCGTCGGGATAATTGAAGAATTTGGGAAGTACCCAGGACCTCATCAATCTGTAAGCCATGTAACTGGCACCCCCAACGACAACAACGGATTGGGTGAAGGAGTACAGCTTACTCCCGATGGATTGTGGTGGGGGTTCCTGAGGGTAGTGGGCCATCTGAGGATAGGGAGTCTGGGGGTAGGGTACGGTGTCCATCTGAGGAACTTGTTTTCTGGCTTCTTCTACTTCACATTCTGTTACTCCTTTGTCCAGGAGGAATTTTTTCTGATTTTCAAAGGAAGTACCTCGGACCTTCGGATTTAACATGAACTGCTTCGCTGCTTCTATCATTTCTGGTCTCAAGGCCGTTGATGAAGCCGGCGAAGAGTCAGAATTGTCATCTTCCGACATCCTGACCTGAAACTATATTGTTGTAAAAGAGGAAATATGACATAATTTTGAAAAATTGTCTCGACACGAATCCTTAACTTTCCAATTGAAATCGACAAGTATAGAATTCAGTATTCACATGATTCTACAGAATTTAAAAATACTGAACAATAAAATGATATATTCATATTATAATTATTTTATAACAATACATGTTCGAAACCGGTCAATGAGGACAAATGGCGTGACTTCCTCTGTCTATAAAAAATGCGATTTCAGAATTTAAAAGTGATTTCAAAATCACAAAAGACAGCAACTTCATGATTTCGATACTTTTACGAAAATTGTCTTTTTGAATTCCAAAATATCTTCATATATCGCTTCATTTTCCTTGTTTCTATTCTAGAAGTAAAAACAAGAATAAAACTTCTGGAAAAATAATAAAAATCTCCTCTCAAAGAAAACAATCCATATCAATTTTACCCGGGTCCCAAACTAGAATACTAGATAGCGGAAGAGAAACAAGATCGATATGCGCAGTCGGATTTGATAACGTTTTCGAAGAAAAATACACCTGATAAATTCGGTAAATTCTCTAAGGGAAAATACACAAGATTCATTTTGTTAATTTTTTAAACGAAAACAACTAGTTAGATTCGATAAAATTTTCGAAGAAAAATATGCACAATAAATTTAATAGTTTTGGAAGAAAAAATGTACAGGATAACTTTAGTTACGTTTTTGAAGAGAAAATACACATGATGAATCCGAAAAAAACGTGCGCGGTTGGGTTCGATAAAGGTTTTGGAGAAAATATACACGATGAGTTTGATAAAGGTTTTAAAGGGAACTGACAACACAGCAGTTCAGAGAAAGAAAAACGTGCGTTTTTATCGAACGGAAGACACTTAATCTTCACCACCACAATTTTTGTTGCGAATCAAACATGGACATAAGATTTGTAGTTCGCTTGAGGAAGGATGTATTATTATGAAAAAACTCACTTGTTTTAGTTTACATGGTTTCTTTTGTTGATGAATTTGAGATCGAAAAACTTGTCAGATGATTTTCGGTTTCACTTCTATCGTGGCCCAAAAAGTTTGACAATAAAAAATGTGTGCACAGAGTGCATATGTCCGTATACGTTGGCAATCGTCAGTATATGGATAGGAATATATTTGTAGATATATACACATATATGCATGTATATGTGTGTAAATTTATGTATTATACACTCATGCATGTATATGTACACAAATTGAGATACATGTGTATTTATAGATTAAAGTAGCAATCAGTCCTTACCGATCGTGTTTTGAAGGAATTTCTCATATTAAAATTGTCTCAATGAACATCAGAAAGAAAATCGTTTGGTAAATGATTTTTTAGGTAGTTCAGAAATTCTACCTCATTGCCGGTTGATCTTCGATAAAATAAGATTAATTTTTTTATTAATATTTCAAAAGAATTTATGATTAATGCATATTTCGTAAGGACTCATAGTCATACTATAATTAAGATATAAACATTTAAGAGCCATTTTACGAGAATTTGACTTTTTTCAACGGCGGTCTGGTACAAAAAAAAGTCAACATTACGTGCAATGGCTGTTAAATTAGCAATTGGTATTTGCAAAAACATAACCAAATCAAATAATCTCTGTTTATTACGTTTAGAAGTTCTGTAGAGTCCAATAAAGGTTAAATTTCCTAATGATTAGCCACTGTCGCAAAGTGTTAGAAACTACTGTCGAGGCAATTCAAAAAAACATTCCCTAATTTCTGTAATGCGATACAAATTCAGTTTTATTTTTTAACAAAAATTCTCAAATAATTTTTGTAATTGATGGATATGAGTTCTATATTTATTCGAGATACAGGTCAATTTCATAAAGTGCAAAATTAATAATGACAAGATTATAACTACAGAATACAACAAAACTTTATTATCTTCAGACAATCTGAACTCTAACTATACATATTTCTTTCAGTGTTTTCATTTACTATAGGTTGATCACTATGGATGGTTCTTTAAATTAGACTG
>VOSG01000716.1:0-12868 GCA_009761265.1 Halicephalobus sp. NKZ332 | reverse complement strand
AAGAACAAAGACTTGAATTAAGACACAGGATTTCATTTTCAATCGAGTTATCCTGGAACTTTTCTGGATGCCTCACTGCCACCATGGAGCCCTTTTATATTTTCTCGCATGCCTGTATTTATCTTATTGCAAGTTGAAAATAGGGCATCAAAACATCTAATAGTTATTTTTAAACAGATTAGAGTCCGGAAACGTATGCTGGAATTTTTAGTTATAATTCAATCAGTGGGAACTGGTCAGAGATTATGGAAAATAACTGGGACAGGGTTCATTGCGATTTTGCACAAAAAAATTATTGCATTTTTAATAAACCGAGATGGATTATCAGATATGATTTAAATTGTAAATGAATTTTTAAAATCCATTGAAAATATTTATATTTTAAAAACTATTTTTAATAAACTGACTTTCGTAAGGAAAAGATTATTGTCTGTATTCAGCTTCTCTAGCTTTGAAAGCGCTAACGTATTTCAGAATCTCACAGAAGATTGTAGAACTCTCGAGAATCATGGAAACGGAATTTCGGTTCAGTAAAAGGTTTTAAAACGAATGTCTAAAATTAATAATTCTGAAATTTCTTACAAGATGTTGAGAAACACTTTCGAAATAATCTCGTAATGTTTATATCTAGTTTGTCTATTATTATGATAATTAATTAATTTTCCAATGAGGTACAAGATTATAATTTCTTGCAGTTAATCGAGTTTGTCCGTCAGAACCCATCGGAATAATTTCGAATGAGTTTGAAAAAAATAGTTTACTTATATTTATTTTTGAGACTTTCTGGTCAGTATGAAAACTATGCTTCCCTACTTTACTGACTCACGTGAGAGTGCTACCTTTTATTATAGAATTGACCAGACAGGAAAAATAAATTTTCTGAGAAAACCAATTCCTGATCGGAGAGATCAGATCCATCGGTCCGCTGGTGACGTTGATCATTGATATTAATTAAACGGATAGTTGAAATTTTGCCTATCTCTTACAACCGGTATCCTAGAAATATATCCTAAGATAATTTTGTAAAGGTATTTATTTATAATTTTCACAGCAATATAATAATTAAATCACCGTTATTTTGCCTACAAACTTGAAATTTTTGAAATAATGAGTTTGAATAGTTCGTCTTCCAGAATCCAGTAGAAACTTTAGAATTGTCATCTCCAATTGAAAGTATTATATAATTGCATAAAAATCCAGAAATGCAAGTCGAGATAATTCCCCAGGTTTCGATTTCCGATTTTTAAAATGGTGTTTGCATTGAGAATCACCTAATTTTCTCTCTTTCTCCATCAGATATCTCGGGCAACAGACTACAAGTCGTAAGTTCGACTTTATTCCGCGCAATATATTTCGAAATGGGGCGACATGAATCTTTTAAGACTGAAATTGGATGATCTCGATTTATTGAATAAATCTTCGCGTATATCATTTTCAAACTATTATTCTCCGGATAATTTAGTCAAGAATATAATATACTGGTAAATATTAAGATTTAAAGATAGAATTGCGAATGTCATTCTTCAGATAATTTCATTAATATATTATATAAATTAATATTGTGGTAAATTGGATTGTTTGAACTTGATTAATCAGTTTAGGTTGCAATGCAATTGATACTCTTACTCTAACATCTCCCTTACTATTTATCCACTGTCCCTCAGAATTGTATACTAGCTTAGTAATAATTTCTTCGGGGATAGCGTAAAAACTTTATCCTAGTCAGTAGCTTCTTCCGCTGTTTCTGCACTAAGGATACAATTACAGAGTCATCCTTTACTGTAACCATTATCAATCAAGAAATAGAGGAATAATGATTATTCAAAAGACATTCTACCGCTACATCCACTCAATGAACTTGTCGACTTTAAACTTGAATAATTGCATCTTTATAAAGCGAAATTTAAACAAGTAGAGAAATGTAAAATATGCACGATAACAACATAACAATTTTTCTCCAGTTGTTGTTTTCCAGTTTTTTATGAGGAATGGGCGTGATTATTATTCAGAATATAAATAACTTATTTTTTAAATTAACTTATTATTTAAGAAGGATATTCATCCAAGACATTCTACCATGGTAATTGGTGGTTGTGCCTGATTGAAGAGCCAGTCTCCAGTTGTACAAGAGAACGTCGCCATATTATTTGCTGGTCCTCCTTCGTTGCCGTTGAATTGCATGAAGACATCTCCTCCAGCATTCCGAGGAGTGCACGTTACAGTTACTTCGCATTGATCGTTATCTACAGTCGGTTCTGTACGCTGCACATCAACATGGGTATCTGCATCTCCAGGTACAAAGTTAATCGTGCTTAGAGGGCATGGAGCACAGACATCAACGAACAATTCACAAGTAATTTGTGTTATCGTTTTGGTAACTCCATCTCGTTCGAAATTCCAATTTCCATTTCCATCACAAACCAACATCGTGGTGTCGACAGGTGCACCCATTGTGTTACCAATAATTACTTCATCTTGGTCCTGGAAAGAGTATCATTAAATAATTAATACCGTATTCAATACACTCTACCAGCACTAAAGTTTGAGCGTTAGCTATATTGGATGCATCACAAGTGACAGTCATCGTCGTGGTACCATCAGCTCCGACAACGGGACCTGGAGTAGTAGGAGTGATCGAATTGACATTATCTCCGGGAACGAGTGTGATATCGTTAAGGTCGCAAGCAGCAGCAGGAGGAGGAGCAGTGCGCAAACAATTTACACTATTGACTACTACGACAGGTCCATTCTGAGAGTAAGTCCAACCATCGGCCGTGCAGACCAAAGTAGCCATGATTACGCCCGTTGGATCTTGTGGGGCAATATTTCCATTGAACTAAAAAATGAATTATTGACGGATATCTCAAAATAACCTACCTGCATGAAGGTGGTGGCTCCTGGTGTGTCACTGACATCACAGGTGACAGTCATTGATGTGGTACCATCGGCTCCGGCAACAGGATCTGTTCGCGTAGGAGTGACAGAATCGACGTTATTTCCAGCAACAAGTTGGACATCATTGGGATCGCAGACAGGAGCAGAAGCAGGAGCAGCACGTAAACAATTTACACTATTAATTACTGTTGTAACTCCATCCTGAGTATAGGTCCAACCGTTAGCTGTACAGACCAAATCAGCTGTGATTAAATTAACATCTCTAGCAGGACCTCCGATTCCATTGTTGAACTAGAAAATGAATTATTGACGGATATCTTAAAATTATCTACCTCCATGAAGGTGGTGGCTCCTGGTGTGTCACTGACATCACAAGTGACAGTCATTGATGTGGTACCATCGGCTCCGGCAACAGGATCTGTTCGCGTAGGAGTGACAGAATCGACGTTATTTCCAGCAACAAGTTGGACATCGTTAGGATCGCAGACAGGAACTAAAATAGGAACTATACATTCATTAATTAATAACACCTACCCGGGACGCCTCCTCCACCCCCGGTCCCCATCCGCATACAGCTTTCTACAACATTCTTCAAACCCAGAAGAATAATAAGACATTTAATTAAAGGATTTAATTGCATACTCGAGAACTTTCAAATTGAAAATGAAACTTCTATGATCGTTTTCACCCAACGATTTCGTTTTTGGGTTTTATATTATCGCGGAAGTATTCGAGATATCTCTAGGAATAGATTGCGATTTATCCGGAGGGGTTCCGTTGATCTCATTACAGTCTCCTGTTCTTCTCCTCGATATGTCAGATCGAAGAAACCATTTTTTTACTATTGCGTCTATAGGATGGTTCGGCTGATCCCAAAAATGAAATTAATGAATTGCGCCATCATAAAAGACGGGCGTATTTGTCTCGACAGGTCGATGAAAATTTTTATTTCAGATGTTTTTCTTGCGGCTCCCATTGAATTGAGAAAGTTCAAATAATTTCATTATTAAGTTAGAAGCAATAATTGTTGCGAAATCTTCTTGGTGTAGACTTTTAGAGCTTTTCATTAACACCGACGAGCAAAAATCTCTCTGATCAAGACTGTGTCCAACTCTTTGTTCTCCATGACATTAAGTGGGAAAAATCGCATTAGCCCAGAAATATGCAGGGTGTTTGTCTCACAGAACTTGTTAGAACCGATTAAACCATTTCTGCTGAAGTTTCCAAGAGCAATACAATCCGTTCTGTTTGCTCTGACTTATAAAATCATTATCAATCCACTATTTCTTTTACAAAATGGATTCTAAAGAAAATATTTTGAACGCTGATTCTATGACAGATGAGATTCTCAAGGAGAATAAGTTTACGGATTCTGACAGTGAGAAGCCCTATATTCCCTCAGAGCTCACTTTCGACATAGGAATGGACTCTGCAAAATGGAGTTTCCCTCTCCAGGACAACCATCGATACATTTATGTTTTCGACGACTCCATGAAAATCAGAATCTTCGACTTCATCAAAAACCATGGAAGACCTGCGTACAGGTGTCTGGGATGCAGGTATTCGGATTCTCAGAAACACCTAGTTCGCAATTGCTCTTGGTCTCCCGGGGACCTTTTCCCCAGTTCTTTCGTTCCTCCCCCGACCGAAGAGCACGTTTGTCAGCCGCTGACGGAAGAAGAAGCGGGATCTCGACTATCTAATCTCATGAAAGATGGATCGAAACCACAAAAACAGCAAAAAGAGAATACGGTGATCTTCCTCTCGAACGATGCTGCATTTACTCCAGAACCGCATTCGGCCAGATTTTCTGTTCTGGATAAATCAGATTATATTTCGGTCTACGATGAAAACCTGAGAATCAGAATATTCAGATTCTACCGGTTCTTCAACAAAAAACTGGGATACCGCTGCACTGGTTGTGGAGCTTTGAATAAAAACCTGGTGAGGTACTGTAGTTGGCCAGAGGGAAGCTCACTTCCTGAATCTTTCAATGCCCCGAAAACAGAAGATCACGTTTGCGAAGGAATGACGGAGGAGGACGCACAGTCGAAGGTACAGTACTTGATTGATTTCAACAATGGAATCAGAGCCAAGAAACGCCCTCGAGAGAATGACGATATGGTAAATAACATTAATAGTTCGGCAAGTAACAAACCACTTTCAGAAACACGGAGAACAAAAGAAGCCGAAAACTCGGACGAGTTCCAGAACCTCGAGATTACATTTGCCGACTTTATTGACTGATTCAGAAGTTTTGGAATCCGACGTGACTTCTGAGATCGCGGATCTCGATGATTCTATCAATAAAAGTACTATCGATGAGAAGAAAGCCAATTCCACCCCAGCAAATATTCTATCCAAGCGCCGTACTTCTAGAAGGAAATCCCTAGCTACCGTAAGCAGATATACTTGAGCTCATTTAATTTTCTTTTACAGAGTCCTGCTGTCTCCTCCGTTTCGAGATATAACTTTCCTGTTCCTAATGACGACAGATTTGTCATTGTTCGTGCGGACAACTCGGACAGATACTGGCCCTTCAGACTCCAGTACAAAAGACGACACGCATATTATTCCTGCCTAAACTGTCTAAAGCTGAAGAGGTTTGTCAGTTTCGGCGTTACTAACGGCATCGACCAAGTCAAGGATTTTACCGGGAAAAGTGAACATGCTTGCAAACCCCTGGAAAAGACAGAGGCTGAGGAGTACTGCAATCAAGTGGCCAATATTCCTGCGAATAAGAAACCAGAAAACGGAAATGAAGAAATGAAAGAAGACCAAGCAAACCAGACGGCTTCTATAACTTGTAAAAGTGTGAGCAATTTGAACACAGAGGTCCACGACAACGAAGATAATGAGACTCCAGCCCAACCAGAAACCAGGGTCGTGGAGGATTCAGATGTCCTTCCATTTCTAATCAAGGAGCCACATAATCCGTCTTTGGTGAGGAGATTCATTGGATCAAGTACAGGACTCCTTTGTCAGTTCTGCAACGAAAACAAGAATCAAGTCGTTGGGAGATTTTCTGGGGTCGGAAAACTCGTCATCACAGGAACGCATTTGCCTGCTTGTAGACCTTTCAATCTGGAAGAAAATTCAAATTCTGTCGCATGCCAAACCGACAAAGTTGAAAATAAATTAAAGGAACATGAACATTTCGAAATTGAAGGGAATCTTTTGAAAATCAGTGACAGAGAATACTTTGATCCCGATGGCGATGGAAAGATGTATTACTGTAAGACCTGTTTCAAGAAAGGGAAAACTGTAGTCGAGGCCAAAATAAGAACGATTGTTGTTGAAGACGACCATTGTCGAGAGTGTCTTCAGTCCAAGAAATGCGAAATTGAGCCTGTTATCGTCAAACTTCCTCCAAGATCCGCCAGAGCAAAATCTGTTTTCCCTTCCTTAGGTACTCCAACGGACTCTAGGTCTGCCAGAGCCACATCCTGTGCCCCAGTTCCCCGGAGATCTCTCGTGACGTTCGACGACAAACAAGAGCAGATTCCAGAGAATCTTTGGAAAATCGTCTCTAATGGTAGAAAGGATTATCTTCTCGTCAGAAGTTCTGTCAAAAATTCAGAAGGCTGGGAATTCAGAAACCTCCACGAGAAGCAGAACGGCATGACTCCTTACCTCTGCTGTGACTGTGGAAAAACTTGTTTCTCCTTCGCGAAGGCAGAGAAGAACCTTTACAGTACGAGCAACACCCACTCCTGCAGACCGCTCCCATTCAAAATCCTGGAGAGGAAATATGAGGACATGAGAGCCGGGATAAAAGTTAACCAAGCTTGGTGGAAGGACCGAAGCAGAGAATATGGGGAGAAGCTGATCAACCGAGGGAGCGGGCGTGGCAATTAAGATTTGGTTATTTTTTGTATATAATAAATATGTATCAGACAAAACTGGAGATACCTCATCCCGAATTAGTGGACAATACTTCTTTAGGGTTGAATAATCTACAATTAACTAGTTCAGATGGGCATCTAGTAGTCAGATATGCCCATCATAGTATCGAAGGGTATCATGTTGGTAATTTCAAGTTGTAGATGCTTAATAGATTATTTTATTTTGGGTTTATTCAGTTTTATTGAAAGTCTGCAGTGACAAGTTGGTCGGGCTGGAGAAATGTCGAAAACTACTGTAATTCAAGCCGGGTGATTATATTCTTAAGAAGGTACAAGAATATCCAAACTGCAGATATTTATTCTCCAAATATCGTGGGAACCAATTTAGAAAAAAATAGTTATGATTCAAAATGCGACAATATGTTTCAGTGTTTATTTTAGCAAAATGGCATTCACGAAAAATCAAATTAAGCAATTATCTTTAAGGAAAAAAGATAAAAAATGATTTTAGGAAATTAATATTTCAAGTTCAAAAGAAGGTGGAAATTCAAGGATAGTTACTTTCGAGTCTTTTCCACCACCAGTGAGATTCAGGAACACCATCATGTTCAGGCACTGGCCCTTTCGGATATAAATAAGCTCTTTCCTCAGGAGCATTGAGATCAAGAAGATATTGCTTTTCATCGAACCCGGACAACATGAGTGAGATATTATATTCCTTTTTCTCTCCATCAGGAACAAGCTTACTTATATCATCAACAAGGAACTGCGTTGCTGATCGAAACTTAGCGTAATCAAAGACGTCCTGCTCTTCGAGTCTATTCGAAAGATGTTCTGTCGAGTTTCTCTCCTAGCTGATTAAACACCGATAGAAGATGTTCCTTCAGTTGCAACTCTTCTTCCTCGGTAAACTTCGAAATTCCTTCAACATGTCTGAATCGACAGTATTCATAAGTAGCCGATGCAAAAGGTTTACAATCAAGAGTATCCCAACCTCCAGAGAACTTTGACACATCGACAAGAGTCTGAAAAATTTTTTTTTCTTGAAAGAATAGAAATCTATGTTCTTTTTTGATCAAACAACGACATAGTGAACAATGATGTAAACAGCTTTAGAAAAGAACAGCTGTCAGCAATAATCCTCGGATACTTATCTCAAATCAAGCATTAAAGGATTAATTTTTATTTAAAAAAGTTAAATGCAAGGTTATAAGTTATAGCAGCAATGAAGTTCGATGAACGAGAGAATCAGTAGGGAAAGCCTTCTAGGGGAACGGAGGCCAGAGAAGAGGACAAAGTTTGGTTCTGTCGTAACTGATCAAAATCAGGTGTTGTAACATTCGGCATGTGTCGCAGATCAAAGGGAAAAAACAAGGTACTTAGCTTTTGAGAATAATGTTATTGCTTTTTCAGAAAAATGGTGATTGAGTGGATGAGTCTTGTTTTATTTTGTGAAGAACATTTGTGAGCAAAACATGATTGCACTATAAACTAGACTTTTTCTGAGAATTAAAGAGAGTTATATTTTTCTGAATTTATTTTCGAATTACTTTTTACACGAATATAAGACTCTTACTTTATCTAGAATACCTATAGGTGGGATATCAGTTCGTTTCAACATAGAAAGGAAACATTTCCATGTTACAGTAGTTGATTCCTCTCTTGATTCTGACGTAGCCTGTTTCTCCCCACTCAAGTCCCCAGGTATTTCTGACTATCCAATATGGAACTCCGTCAGCAGTACCATATCCGACAATAACGACGGCGTGGTCAACGGTGTCGTCATCGCAGTCATAAGCGTCATCGAGGATTCCGCTAGTGTAGTACATGAAGTCATGAGTTCCACTCTTCAAGCCAATGGAGAGAGAGTGTCCTTCATCGATGACATTCATCATGGAGAAAGTGTCTTTCGGTCTCAATTGGGTATAGTTCAAAACCTTGACTGTTGTTCCCGTGGCAGTCGCGCAGGAGGAATCTCTCGCGTGGTAAGGGTTGCTTGGTTCCAAGGGGATTCCATTGGTCTTGGCATATGTGTAAGCCGTTCCCATCCACCCTCCTTCGCATCCGCTATCCTTGGTGTCGCAGTTGATCAGTTGCTGCTCCGCGAGATCAACAAGTCTCCCTGTTTTCCTGAAGTGGGAAGTTTCCATTGTCGATGCTGTGGCAAAGGACCAGCACCCTGTAAGTAATTAATAATTGATTTAGTAAACCGAAACAGACCTCCGCAATCTTTCTGATCTCTGACAGGACTAATTGCACCCTGTTTTCTCAAGTCTACAGAGACAGTCCATCGCTTTGCTCTGTTGTTCCCGCTCTTCGTGTGATTTCCAACCGGGAACTCGTGTACGGCCCTTGGCTTCATCATATGTTTCTAAAGAGCTACTGTAGCCAAAACAGAACTAATAAGTAAAAGTACCCTTTTGAATTCATCCAATTCCATAAAGCTGAATTTAGTGACACCAAAAATAGCGTTTTTGGATCTTTTCGTCAGCTCTTCAGCTTTGGTCAAGCTGTTTCTGAAGAAGCCCTTTCTGCGGGTTTTCTCTTCTTCATCTTTGAAATCGACCTTGAATTCACTCAGACCAGCATCAAAGAGTTCATCGGTCAAATTCGTCCATTTTCCTTTGGTCTTTTCCAGAGCCTCATGGATCTTCAACTTGCCATTCTTCAGCCCTTCCTTGACATCGTGTACTACGTCTCTGAGACCCAGTTTATTCAGGGCACCCTTGATAGTGTCACTGATGCCGTTAGCATCACCGGATGTGACGAGGAAGATAAGAACAAAACTCAGGAATAGCAGCCTCATAAGCAGTTCTAAAATATAAGTAACGGAATTATTGAGTCATTTTTATGATAAAAACAAGCGAAATATAAAGCTAATTTTTTATTTTTCCATTTGTACACGAGTGGATCTGAGTAGTTCGTGAATACAAGAGCTTCTCATTTCTAGGGGAAAAGTCATAGGTTCCTACCCTGAGTACATTTATCAGGATTTATTCATCATACAAATGATTAGGATAAAACTGACTCTTTCGAGCCATTGATTAAACGCTCTAAAGTGTCGGTCCTTGGGCGGTGCCTGCAAATAGAGCTATTCGGCTGGACTGAAGTTAGCCTTCCAGACTTACACACAGATATTCTTTTTCCTGGATCAACGGGATCAGACAAGTATATCATTAATGATCAGAGCAGCTGAAAATGTCAAAAAACTCTTGTCAAATTATTCCAATATGACTAATATGCAATATTTCAATATCATGGGTATAAAGGGTGAATGTAAGCTCTGGCAAGTTCAGTTCTAATTACCAAAATAAACCATCAAGAAAACTTTAGTTTCATTCTTGAAATACCTTATCGGAGACATAATTCTCTGATACGTTATGTAGTGTAATGAGATTGATTTCGAAGATAAAATCCACGAAATTTCGTAAAAGTCCCGCTCTCAAGTTTCCACCGGATATCGAATTATGTGAGCTACAGTAATTGAATGTTTCTTAAGAATTTCAAATTTTCCGTGGAGTTTGTAGCGTGTGATAGTTGTCATATCATAAAGTCACGGATATCATTGTCATGACTCTATTTTAACATGTTTTCAAAGCCTCCTGTTAATATCAACGAGAAAGATTCTCTCAGGCTATAGTTGAATACAGTTTCTTTCTCGCAAAAATAAGTACGAAGAAACTATTTTGTTGAACATCTCTTACTGAAAAGCTGATTTCACAAGATACATTGCCGAAGAATTTTGTAAAAAGAGGAAACGAATTTTAACCTTTTGATTCTTTTGCAAAAAAATGACCATTTCGACGGTTCCTGGTATTTTAGGGAGACGATTATCTTCTCTGCTTGCTACATTATTGGAGTGATTGTTCCGATGGACGAGAGGGGCAAAAAGGATTCTGCCTCACACTGGAATCGAACCAGTGACCTTCTGTTGGCTAGGCTTCTTCACCTACTAGACAGACGCTCTGCCACTGAGCCAGTGAGGCTGGTGAATCCGCCTCCGGCTGCAATATTAAAGTGATATTTAAACAAACAAACCAAGCAGTGCACTTCCCGAAATCTATCCAAACCTAGCTGATCCCTTATCATTTTCTGTTATCTCGAGTTCAGCGATTCTTCTGTCAATCATCTTGTAAAGTTCTTAGTAGAAGACGAATAAGGACTTTGATTGCAGCTAGATTTTTTTTTCAACAAATTCAGACTATTTGTCAATCAATTTTTTTAATTTAGGCGCTTTTCAATCGATTCTTTCGATACATTATTGAATTTAAAAAAATCGTTTTAGATCTCAGATTTTTCGAAAATGATCAAATTTTTAATTTTTACAATTTTTCTCCCTTTCTCAGAAGTCATTCCCAACTCATCAATTTCTATTTTCCACAAAATAAATTAATCTGAGGATGCCCACTTTGGTAATTATGGAAACATTAAATTTTTAGTTTCCAATTTTCGCTCAGAAAAACTAAAAGTGCATATAAACTACAGAATCGCATTACTAAGAGAAGATTGAAGCATAATGTGATAACTATAGATCTAGATGTATTACATAAGACTATTGTAGCAATAAATTACCCAATTACGTGAGCATGGGAAACGGGATTTAACTTATTAGATTAACTCATAAAATCGCTCGATGATAAATGAATTAGTCTCGAGACGATTAATTATCCGTGTGCGGTCAGTTGGAGTTCTCGCCTTCTCTTTCCTGTGCTCACTTTCGGTTCAAACTACTTAATCCGACCTTAGACACCGCTCAGCTGACTGGTTCTTTCGAATAACTGACTAATCATCCGATCGGAATCTAATTTCCCTTTCATTACTTTGGATTCCTTCTATGTTGTGTCATGATTCTTTGCGCATCTTGTTGAAAGTCGGAAGTGGAATACCAAAATATTCAACAGTTGTTTATGGGTGGATTCAATTTTAAACAAACATGTTAAAACTTTCGATTTTAATTCGATTAGTCGTATCAACAAAAACAGATTAGTAAGAACAGTTTCCATAAGTCCGCTATGACCTGTCACGAGAACAAATTGTTACATTTTCGATGAAAACAAAGAAGGATCAAATATGAAATTGTAAATAACTCTTAAATTTATTCACAATAGATTAATTTATGTGACTCGTATTTCTAAAATTATAAATCGAGTAATAAAAATAATGTTTTGTTATGACCCAAAGCTACTTTGAATTTCAAAATTATCAAGAAATACCGTATTCTCACAAATTCCTGAAGACTTCCAAAAATTCGAAGTCATCTGAAATCGAGGATTCAGGAAGTTCTTAGCAGATTCTGAAGATCCTTATTGACGCGATTTCACGGTTGCTTCTCATTTCGATAATTATGTGATATTTCCTGGAAATTAGAGCGTATTCACTGTGCTCAAAGAGAGGATGAATATCTATTTCTGTTTTATCACAGTGTAGTACATTTCGAAAGCAATTTTCTTTCTCTCTCGATTGAATCTCTTTTCCAACAGATCACAAAGGTAGTAAACATCATTTTTTCCAACGAATTGAACCCTTAAATTATGTTTTAGGAATCATGATATTGATTTCTTGATGTATAACTGCAAGTTATTTTTTATTTCAATGTTCTGAGTGATTTTAGAAAACAATATTTTCCATATAAGTACCACGATAACTTCAATATGTAAACTTTGATTATTACTTTTCGATCAATTTTTAGTACGAATACTAATAATAAACATTATAGTAACTGGGATTGTTTGAACTTGATTAATCAGTTTAGGTTGCAATGCAATTGATACTCTTACTCTAACATCTCCCTTACTATTTATCCACTGTCCCTCAGAATTGTATACTAGCTTAGTAATAATTTCTTCGGGGATAGTATAAAAAATTTATCCTAGTCAGTAGCTTCTTCCGCTGTTTCTGCACTAAGGATACAATTACAGAGTCATCCTTTACTGTAACCATTATCAATCAAGAAATAGAGGAATAATGATTATTCAAAAGACATTCTACCGCTACATCCACTCAATGAAATTGTTCATTCCAAATTTGAGTAATTACATCTTTATAAAGCGAAATTTAAACAAGTAGAGAAATGTAAAATATGCACGATAACAACATAACAATTTTTCTCCAGTTGCTGTTTTCCAGTT
>VOSG01000712.1:0-13126 GCA_009761265.1 Halicephalobus sp. NKZ332 | reverse complement strand
AGGAACAGTAACTAATGTAAACACCGACCGATAGGTATCGCTAGTAGATTGACCAATTTTGATACTTTTACCATAATTCAAAAGTAATACCAATTTTTAGTCACTATTTTTCCCTCCAAAATTGTGTTTTCTATGGTGACTTTAATGGCTATACCATAGGTCAAAGATAGTGTCCGTTCCTACTCACTGTCCACTCTTCTATTGGAATTGTGTTTTGTATAGTGACTCAAGCCATCCGGATAAAGGGTTTTAATAGTGACCAAGATTTCATGAAGCGTTCCAAACTCTATTTTTCCGCGTGGTTACCATTGTTCCTTTTCCGCCTTTTGACTTTTACTATATTTCAAGGAATTTAAGAAATCCAGAAATTTCAGAGATGATTCCTTCGGAAAAAACAATGGTGCTCCAAAATCCGAAACATCCAAAGTATCTCGAATGTTCGGCTCCATCGTTGTCATATTATATTGTTCTAGGACTTACTTATTTATGTTTTATTTTGACTCTACCTTTTTCGCTTTTTTTCTGCATCAAAATCGTTCATGAATACAAAAGGATGGTGGTCTTCAGACTGGGGAGGTTGTTGAGTAAGGATCCCCTTGGACCTGGGGTTATTTTAATTCTTCCTTGTATCGACAGTCACACTGTAGTCGATTTGAGAACGATGTCCTACGATGTTCCTAGTCAAGAAATGTTGACGAAGGATTCTGTAAGTTTTGATTGAAACTCATGATTTCACAACGATTCGAATTGAAGAAAAAGTCTAAACTTTGAATTTCGATATTATCTCGGAACGAAGAATTTTCTAATGATCTTTGATTCGATTTTTCGTTCCTAAATCCAGTTTTTATATTTTGTAAATTCAAATTCCAGGTAACAGTGTCGGTAGACGCAGCAGTGTACTTCAGAACCAGTGACCCCATAGCGACGATAGCTGCTGCCTTGGACGCTCATCTGAGCACGAAGCAACTTGCTCAGACGACGTTGAGGAACGTCCTGGGGACGAGATCGCTTTCGGAAATCATGTCAGCTCGGGAGGAAATAGCGCTCCAAGCTCAAGAAATCCTGGATCCCACAGCTGCAAGATGGGGAATCAAGGTGGAACGGGTGGAAGTCAAGGACATCAGACTCCCTAGAGAACTCACCAGAGTCTTGGCGAGGGAAGCCGAAGCCGCGAGAGAAGCCGACGCAAAAATCGTCTCTGCCCAAGGAGAGCTGAACGTGAGTTCAATCACATTTCAGTCTAGATAATAGCGGATTTGAACAATATCTAGTAGTACTGTCTTGAATTTTATGCTTTCAGGCTTCGGTGGCTCTGAAGGATGCGGCAGACCGTATTTGTGGATCCCCTATCGCCATCCAACTTCGTTATCTCCAGACACTCGCTAGGATTTCGACGAACAAAAATCACACGATCGTCGTTCCTATCCCGATGGAAATAGTCCGGGCCCTGGTTCACAAGTGGAAAAGACAAAAACCTTCAGAGAACGGAAATCTTCTAAAGAGACGTTTTAGAGATGAAAATAATCTTCAAGAGTCCACTGCCAGTTAGAATTTTATTTTATTTTTAAACATTTCTCATTCCAATAATAAAAATTAAAATCGAATAGACAGTTCTACTTTAAGAAAGATGACTTCAATTAATACTAAAATGATCTGCTCGTTTTAGAAAAATTGAAAGATATTGATCTCGGCTGAGGAATTCTAGAAGCTGGTCTCGATTGGAAAATTTTAGAGATTTGTTTCGAGATTTTTTTATTTTTTCGAAAATTTTCTTCATATTGACATGATTAGTTTTGAGAACAGTGCAAGTACACAAGAGAGCTATTCTATCCTGATCGGAAAATTCATTTCGAAATATTTCCCCAGAAAACAACGTCTTCTTTAGTGTTATTTTTTCTTTGATTTTCGAATATTTTATTCCTTTCAATTTCATCGATTGTATGAAAAAAATTGAATTTTTTTAAATTTTTAAATTTAATGGGGCTTCATTAAATGCCAAAGCCCAGACGGCAAAAATAGCTCCAGAATTCACGGAGGACACGTGTAAAAAAATTTTTTGAGAACTTTGACAAGAAAAATGAGCAAAAAATACGGTAATTGGAGCTGCAAGAATCTAAGCAGTTTCTTCTATAAATAATTTAGAGGTGACTTCAGAGACAAATGAGAGTATGGGGTACATGGGGGTACAGGGTACTAGGGTGGGAAAATCAAATCAAAAAAATTCACAACGAAATTAAAAAAAATAAATTTAAAAGTTATCTTCGAAGTTCGCCATCAACTCGATTTGGCTACTTAGATCAACAGTGTTGTGAGCCGCGGGACGATTCTGAAAAAAGCAATTAGAGCCGTTCGGGAAAAGTCGATTCAAAACTAATGGGAAATAATCAAAAAATTACTCTTTCTCTGTTATCACGGTTTTCTGGAATGTGTCTTGTCGGAATAATTGGTTTGTCAATTTTCGGAGGTTCAGTATCATCAAGAAGACCAGCCAAAGGATCGTTCCTTATCTGCTGGGGACGGGAGGGGGCGCTCGGTGTCATTGATTTCGGCTTGCTCGTGGGGATTTGGCGATTTCTGGAATCAAGTCGGGAAATATCTTTTTTGGAGGAATCTTTGGAATAATGTCCGTTAGTAGAAGATCCAGGAGCGGCGGAAGATTTGTGAGAAGCTGAAAACGAAACCGATCAAACTTATTTCGGGAAACAAACTCACCGTTAGGTCTCGCCGGAGATCGAGTTCCGTTCTGTGGCACAGGAACCGCTGGCTAAAACAGGCAAAATCAACTCATATACGGAGAACAAAAACCATAAATAGAAAACCAAAATCCATATATGGAAATTTAAAAACTATATGATTATATGAGAAACGAAACATACTTTGTTCTCGGAACTTCCATTGTTTTTCTGTTGGGCTTTAGGGTCAGAACTCCATTCGCCATTATCTGAAAAACATCAATCATAACTTGCTCATCGGTATCATAACATCTCCCAATTATATTTTCAATTTGAAGCGTTTATTGGATGATTTTTTCTGATTTTCGCGGCAAGGAAAGCCTTCGCAAATTTGAGCAAAAATTACAATTTTCAACAAATCTGAATTTCGTCGAATTTTCTAGAACCTTTCATGATCAAACTGAGTTTTCGATCGTACAGTGATTTCTATATCATAGCAACTTCCAAAAATCAGTAATTTTCAATTCTTTAGTGACTTCTAAGCCTGCTGTAGTTCCGAGTTTCACAGTAACTTCTAGAAGCTCAAAATCGAACAAGTTAAAAATTCAGAATCCTGGAAGTGTCCAAAGCCAAAAATCCTTGTGGAGACAAGTTCGCAGAAAGTTTTACAATTTTATGTACGAAAGTTCTGGAAGTTTCTAGAAGATTTTCGAAATTCACGTCGAGACAATTCCGTAACAACGCCCATGTGTGATTTTATGAGAGTATGAGTGGGGCTAGACAACAAATACCATTAATATTAATATTATAATATTAATATAAGGCTGATGAGATGCAGTTTTTCACAAAGTCGAGAAAGCAGCGTTTTCCTCCAGGAAGGTTTTCTACAAGACACTGTTCTCGGACCGATAGGAGATCCAAAAGACAAATAAGAGTAAAATAAAATAAATTGCTGCTCCTATGGCCAAGTTTTGGAGACGAGCAAAAAGAAATTTTCCTTGTTGCTCCCAAAACAATGGTCTAACCTGATTCACTGTCAGAGTCCGAACTCGAAGAGTCATCGGAAGAACTGCTGCCAGAGGACGACGATTCCCCACTCGACGAATCCTTCCGGGAAATTTGGCGCTCTTGAGGTCTCTCGCCATTCGCTTGAGGAGACGGCGCGACGGCGGAAGCCGTAGTCGAAGTTCCGCGTCCACTGGTAGATAAATTGTTGATTTGTCTCTCGAGTTCCTTTTTCCTCACTTCCGGGTCTACCGACGACCGAGCTGAAACTAACATGTTATTGCAGGTTCCGAACCTTCGAAACTCCTTCGATATATCGAACAACACGACAGGAGCTTAACTCCCGAGATTTCGTAAAAAGACTTGCCGTTCGGTTTCCGACCCTTCGATGTTTTCTTCAAGACGGACGCGACGTAGGCCTCGAGTTCTCTCAACGTCACGGGCTTCAGAGTTTCAAAGTCAATCTCTATCTCTTCTGGATTAAGTTCATTGTTCTGGAATTTCTCTCTGGCCTCAATGATAGCCACGACTCTAGGAAGACGGTCTCCGGGAAGGCTGTTAATATCCAAGGACAATTGCCGTTTTTCGTCATAAGACATCGGTTCAGTGCTTCGTTCGTCATCGGAGTGGAAGACGTAATCATCTTTGATGACGGGAGGAGCATTGGGATCAGGTTTGGGTTTGTTCTTCGACCCTGGTTTGCGGCCCCTGTTCGACTTCGGCGGGGGAGGAGCGGCATCGGCGGGGGCAGGGGTGGTTTGGGGGACGGAGGGAGGCTTCACGATCTGCATCGAAGTCTCCGAAACCCCTGTGGGGACACTGTTCGGTGTGTACCCCGCGGGGGCTCCTGGGGTTCTCGGCGGTCGTCCGGGTCCTCTGGCACGCTTCGCTCCCAAAGCCCCAGGGGTCAAGGGTGCGCTGGCGGGGGTGGCAGGGGCGGTCCCGGGGAACTCGCAGAGGTTGATGATCTTGTTGTATTCGTCTTGTGAGAGAGCCGATCCGGAAAACTCCCCAGTCTTCAGACCTACTTTCAAGTTGATCAGTCTGGTGTGGGTGCTGTTGATCTCCATCACTCTCCTGTTCAACTCGGAAGAGGCGTTCTGAATGACAGCGAGCAGGTAATCTATTTGCTCCAGAGAGTCTGCAGGAGGGACGTAGGTCGTCGGAGTCACCACGGACAACGGAGTGCTGTACGTAGCCGTCGAACTCCTCGGCTTCGTCACCTGCGCAGGCACATGGAAACTCGTCGTCGGCTCCTCGGGTTCGTCCGGAGGCAGCCTTTTCCAGCGGTCTTCGAAGCACTTCTGCAGTTGTTTCCCGCACGTGTGGACGAAAGTTCCTTCGGGATTATACCGATAGCAATTGTCGCAGATCAGTATCATGTCGTCGCGGAACTCCTCGGCAGTGGCGTACTGCTTCGAGTCGAACTTCTTCTTCACGGTGGACAAATCCATCGGTTGCTTGACAATTTCGTAGTAATCGGGGAGTTGAAGAGCTTCGACATCCACTGGAGCAGTAAAGTGACAGGCAAACTGAAAACCGAATTATTTCCATGGAACGGAGCTTCTTATACACATGAAGCAGCTTCTGTGTCAAGTCGTTTCCATATATGAAAGCGACTCTCGGATAGGGAAACTGTCCTCACAAGTTCCCACAATCATTTCGATAGGTAAAGAACCAACCTTTGCATTCTTTTTCGCAAGGAAGTCGTTCACAATCTTCAAACAACCCTGCATTCTCGGCGAGAACTTGCCCTGATAACGGGGCTTCATGTTGGAGAAGTCAGGAATCGGTTTGTTCTTGATGTTCGGGTTGATCTTCTTCTCCGGAGGTTCCTGAACGGGTTCAGCTTTCCTCTTCGGCGGTCGCATGACTTCATCACTCGTTGTAGCAACAAATTCAGAAGACGTACTGAACGTGGATGGCTCGCGACTGGCTGAAAAGATCCTATTATGAAAAATTTCGAAATCGGACTGATGTGGAAATGGGCAAAATGAAATCAGTCAAGAGCGAGCAGGGAAGTCAGTTTTTCCTCGTTTCGCGGACCGTTCACCGGTTTTCCCCTACTTGGTTAGACACCTGGCCAGTTATTCCCCGCGCGGCTGGAATTGGACAGCTTTCCACATGTTAGCTGGAACTCTGACCAGTTCCCCGCAACTTGCCAGGCATAATGACCCAACGTGACCGAAATGAGTCAAGCACCTCTGCATCAAGACCACGGCTTAAACACCCCAGGGGATGAACAGTCACTAAGTAAAAAGTAGTCTCGTGTGCATGGTACTCGATTCACTTCCATGAGTCCGGTTACTGGCGCCGTAAGGTTAGATGGGTTAGCGGAAAGCAATGGAAGCTCTGGATTACTGGTTTTGTCCGAAATATTGCACCTCCCTGCCCGTGAGTCAGTTTCAACCGACAACCGATACAACGTGCTCATCCCCAGGTGTTGTTAGAAAGTCAAAGTGCCCATCTCCTATCGGTTACCGAAAACTGCTAAGGAAGGATAAAGAGGTAATGAGCACCTTGTACGGTTGCGTTGTGAAAGTAATTTAGGACAGCTACAGTCGACTCGCTAGGAGATGGACTGAGAGATCTAGTGACGCTACCTCTGGTGGGGGCGGTCCGTACGACGGGCTTCTTCTTCTTGGCCTTCTCCCAGGACGGAGTGACCTCAAACTCCTGAAAATCTCGATTAGAACAGTCACCCAACGGTCGGTTTTGGAATTTCGTTCTGGTTACCAGAAAGCCCACTGATCATTCAAAAACGAAACCTTATCGGGAAGCCTAGAGAGCTTCTCACGAAAAGCGTTCTCAACGTTCTTGCACCAATATGCAACATCGTCAGTGGAAGGGTTATACTTGTAACAATTGTCCCAAATTTGTTGAATATCCTGAAAAACAAACTTACAGGAGTTGGCAACGATTCAAGCTTTTTCAGTATAGCCTGCTCGAGAGTCTGCGCCATATTATAAATAGCGTATTCTGGCGGATTGTAAGAATAGCAATTGGTGAAAACCGTCATTATGTCCTACAAAAGACACCGTTTGTTGCGATCCACAAAAACACGCACACAATGTGAGAATTTGGACTGTGCATCAACTGCACCCATTTGTGAATTCAGGGTTCCCAATCGCAACAACCGATGCCTTTCTCAGACTGTCTCCATAAAAGAAAGAATTCACAAAAAGGGGCAGTTCCGTGTGCCTATACGAAAATCAAGTGCAGACACTACGACAAACACCAAACGAAGCCACAAACCTGCATGCACTCGTTGAAGCAGATGTAGTACTTGTTCCTGATGCGTTGCTCGACGGTCCCCAGGTCCATCGGCTTCTTGATTATGTCGAAGTAGTCAGTGATGCCCAGCTTCTCGGTATCCACGGGGCTGACGAAGGGCCAAGCGTGAGAGTGCTTCTTGATGGACTTGAGCACATTGTACAGGAACTCCAGTCTGTTGGTGTGCTTGGTCACCTTGCCTGGCGGAGGAACCACTCGTGGCTGGACGACGCCCTTGATGGCAGTCTGTGTCGGGGTCTCCCACCCACGGCTCTTCTTGAACTTCATGAGTTCCGCCATGTCCATGGTCTCCAGGGGCTTTTCATCCTGATCCCCGTTGGTCGGCAGCCCGGACTTGTCGTCGGACTCGATCTTGGGGGGTTTGGAATCGATCCCCTCCGACGGATTGTCCGTCTTTTTACTCGAGGAATCGCCACGGGTAACAGAACGCTCTCTGCGGCTCGAATCGTTCAGCGAGCTGGTGCTGCTGCTCCCGCTCGTGTCTGGGTCCATCCTTTCGCTGTGGTCATCGTTTGCATCACTGTTTGAACCCGGACTATCCAGCATCTACAACCCGGAAATCGTTAAACCCCGTGCAAAACCACAAAGCAATATATAATGTCGGCTATGTAAGCACGTAAAACATTTGGAACAACGTAAGACGGAGAGTTATACGATGGAACGTTGCCAATGAGAGAAATATCCGTTTTTCCCGACTCAAAGAAGACAAAATTCGGTATTTCGGTAGATTTGTAGATTGCCAACCGTTTGTGAAGGTAAAATAAAAAGTTTACCAGATTAATTATGAGTATGATGGTGGAAACAGAAATACCGAGGAGAACAACCACACACCAAGCGAAAGACGCGGGAGACTGGCGGACGCGAGGAGCGGCTATGGAATAGCGACTAAAGAGAATTGCAAATGACAAGCAGGATGACCCATTGATTCGTGCTTGCTCCCTGTTTTTCCTGTGTTCCTGATTCACTTCATGTACTGGGTAATATCTTATTAATTGGAAAGTGGAAACTTGACGAAAACAATGAAAAATTTAACAAAAATGTGGTTTATCGATTAGCCGGAGCGGGCTCGGGGCGGGGCTCTCGTCGCGAAAGACGGGCGACTGTAGCTGGCGGTCGTTTGAATTTGCACAGAGAACGACTTTCTTGCTGCAATTCCCAGATCGTTGTTTTCGGCGACTTTCACGTTTTTCTTTCGTTTCTCCGGCTTTTTTATATTGGTCTGTTTCCAGAATGCCGCAGTCGGTGGATGCCAGCAAAATTGTCGTCAATGAAGTTCCGAAGGTGGAGAGAATCGGAGTTCATTCCCACATTTGTGGACTAGGCCTGGATGAGGGCCTCAATGAGGCTTCTGACAACCAGGGAATGGTCGGTCAATTGAAGGCCAGGAAGGCTGCTGGACTGATCGTCAAGATGATCAAGGAGGGAAAGATCGCTGGACGTGCCATACTGATTACAGGTGAAGCCGGAACCGGAAAAACAGCGATTGCAATGGGGATTTCCAGAGCAATCGACAAAGACACTCCTTTCGTTTCGATGACGGCGAGTGAGGTTTTCTCTGTGGACATGAGCAAGACTGAGGTCCTGACACAGGCTATCCGGAAGGCTGTCGGAGTCAGAATCGCGGAGAAGAAAAATGTGAGTTTCCGAGGATGACTTCGATATATCAATCTTTTCCAGTTCCTCATCGGCGAAGTCGTGATGGTGGAAACCGAGAGACCAGCTTCCGGAGTCGGAAGGAGAACGGGAAAGATCACCTTGAAGACGACGGACATGGAAGCTATCTTCGACGTCGGAAGCAAAATGGTCGAGACGATCATCAAGGACAGAATCACCGCCGGAGACGTGATCAGAATCGACCGATCCAACGGCACAATCGAGCGTCTCGGTCGTTCCTCGAACAGGAGCCGGGACTTCGACGTCACCTCCAGCTCCATCGAGGAAATCCCCTGTCCTTCTGGTGAAATCGAGCGGCATCAGGAGGTCGTGGATACTGTGGCCCTCCACGACATCGACGCCATCAACTCCCGTGCCCAGGGATACTTGACTGTCTTTTCCGGAGATACCGGCGAGATCAAATCTGAAATCCGTGAGGCTGTGGACCAGAAGATCAACGAATGGAGAGAACAGGAGAGAGCTTTTGTCATTCCGGGTGTTTTGTTCATCGACGAAATCCATGTCTTGGACTTGGAATGTTTCGCTTTCCTGAACAGAGCGATGGAAGGGGAGTTCGCCCCGATCATTGTTATGGCTACGAACAGAGGAATCGCGAAGATCCACGGAACGGAGATCCAGACTCCTCACGGAATTCCCTCTGACATGCTGGACCGTACTTTGATCATCAGAACTTCGCCGTACTCTGTGGACGAAGTGAAGAAGATCCTCCAGATCCGAGCTGCGATCGAGGGAGTCCCGATTGGAAATGCCGGAATAACTGCTTTGTCGAAGACTTGGGAAACGACCGGAAGTCTGCGATACGTGATGCAACTGATCTCTGTCGCGAATATTGTTCGTCAACGTAGCAAACATACTGAGGTGAGTTTTATTCGCAATGAACGTAATAGTGGCTAACTTTTAGATTACTGTGGACGATATCAAGCGTGTCTATACTCTCTTCAAAGACACAAAACGGATCTCGCAACTCATTACCAGTGACTTTATCGCTTATTGAATAAGAAATTTTATCTGTGAAGTTGTTGATTTGTTGGTTTACTATAAATCATTAGAAAGTACCCCTTTTATACCGTTCTGGAGTCCAAACACCTATAATATAGGTAGGTGGTCGTAACTGGGTCTATGTTCCTGTGTGTCGTAGCCTAGCTTCTTCAACATGGGTGCTACAGTGTCTAGTTTCTTCAGTAATTCGTCGGGGAAAAACCCAACCCAAGCGTCGAGGGCGTCGTGGTTGATTTTGTTCTTCACTTGGGAAGTACTAGGTTCCCTTCTGAAAAATACCACAATGAGTGAGTTACAGTACCGGAACTTACGGAGACAGTCGGATTTCACCACCGATGTGTTTTTCGTGTTCGAGAGTGTTTTCGCTGAATTCGATCCCGATGAAGTTGGTGATTCTGTTCATTTGTTCTCGAGGCGAAAGGATTAATTTTTCGTAGTAGACTGGGAGACAGACTTGAGGCCCGAGAAATTTGCAGTTGTCGTACATCCTGGCGATGGTTTTGTTCCAAGCTCCGAGCATTTGCTGGAAATTGAATCACGGTAGATGAGGATAATTAAAAAATGAAAGTATTTAATAATTTTCGCTTTCTCGAGATATAGGATTATTTTCAACATCGCTTCTTCCAAAAGCTCTTTTTGAAGTCGTACTCTTCACCTACTCTCCTACCTAAAACCTCCATCTTACCTCTTTGTTGTCCCTATCGAAGCCGGTAACTGGGACGTTTCTCGTGACCATGGAGTGAACGGAGGCTCTCCCATCTCTAATCATGAATATGAACTTCGAATGGGGGAATATCTCCGCTAATCTCGGCATCATCATCAAAGCCAAGGGATCCTTGTTGCAATACATTTCTGCTTTTGATCCATGTTGCTCAATCACGATTCCAACAAAGGCTCCGATAGCATTGTTGAGGACTTGTCTTGTTACTCCAGCGAGATCGAGGAGTTTTTTGTGGTTAGGTTTTTCCCATTTGGCTAATGTCATCAATAAATGCGGAATCACTCTGGTTTCTTCTCCACATCGGATATCGGGATGAGCGTCCAACATTGCTCTCATTAGAGTTGTTCCAGAACGAGGCACTCCTCCTGGAAATGCATTACAGTACTTTAACTTCGAAAAAGATTACGAAAGAAAGAGAAAATTATTTACCCACGAGACCAAGTGAGGTTTTTTAATTTTTTACGATCTCGAATGGGAAAAATATTTTCACATTAATTTTCTGAATAAAGTTTTTTAAATTGAAGCCAAAATTAAAAATGAAATGGAAATCGAAGTGAAATTAAGACTAAAACTAATGTTAATATTGAAAACTAAAATTTACTGACCTATGAACAGAACCGGCCTCTGCATCAAGGGACGTTCCTGATCTTTACATTTCAAAGGTCTCATTAACCATACTGTAGAGACACAAATTACCAAACAGAAATAAGGAATACATTTTTGAATCAACTTTACAGAAATCCTCAACATGTCATTTAGGCCAAAACTGGTCTTTTTTGTCGGATAAAACATCATCAAATCGATTTTCTCGATCTCGTTGTCTGCAATAAAAACAAATTATCAGATTCAAAAGTTTTCAAATTTACAAAAAAAAATCAAGTTTGAAAATTTCAGAACAAAAAAACCTTCCAAAATTCCTCAAAAAATCATTTTCATGAGTTCTTCGAAATAAATTCCAAAATCCACTTTCGTCCAAAAATCGAGTTCCGGTCACCTGAACAAACTATCTGATTCAAATTCTAATCAAAATTCAAAGTTAATTTTCATTTCGAAATTCAAATAAATAAAATTATACAGAGTTATCTTCATCGCAGAAATCGACCTCACATATTTCATTTCATATTTTATTCTTGACAGAGTTAACTTCTTTCCTGAGATCCTGGATAGCTTCCTTGATGTGATCCCCAAGTTCCTTCAAAATCAACTTGTTATTTTCGACATTTTCCGAGACTTGTTTCTTTGCCGCATGAAGCTCGTTCAATTTATTCGAGAAAGTCCCAGCTGAAATTCCAATTATTAATTTTCAATAAAAAAACAAATTACTACGAGACCAAACAATTATTTTAAAGGAAATTATTTCAAAGATTTTGCTCAGATATCGAGTTCTTGTAAACACCAAAAACCAACCTTGTTCATGAAGAACCGCCAAAGTCTTCAGTCTCTTGACGACGTTGTTGAGCAAGTCGTTGGAATTTTGAAAATTCACAATCATTTTATAAACGTCGTTTACTCTCTCCACGTATTCCTTATTCGGATCAGGCTTTTCATTTTCTTGCTTCTGCTTTGCCATCAAAGCGTTCAATCGATTTTCTGTTTGTTCCAGAATTGTCGGATTCAACGCATTCACTCTCGTTTTAATGTCATCTATAGCACCAGAAACGCTTCCGGAAGTGGTTATGAGATTTCCCGAGATGTCATCTACAGCACCTAGGGCCTTTTCCAATTTGTTCAATCTCGCTTCAAAGTTGGAAATAACCAAAGCATCAAGCGAAAGTTTTCCAAATTGACTTTTGCCATCAGCGGTTTTAATCACTCTATCTTCTTTCTTGGCAGCCGCTCCTCCACCAGCTTTGATAAGTTGGATCTCTTCGAGTTGTCTCGAAAGCTCAGAGATCTGTTCCTGAGTAAGACCAATATCTGGTTTCTTATTTTCCTGAAAATTTCAAACATTGTCAAATTTCTTAGATAATCAATCTCCCAAGAACTCATTAGAGTAAGAATCTCAAATAAAAGTATCTAGCACTCTGACACGAATCATGAATTTGAATCTTTCAGAACTCTAAATAGCTTCATAGAAGTTGTTCTCCGATTTTATAACGTTGATTAAACCAAACACTTACTCCACCGTTTTGCAATTCATCCTTAAGTTCCAGGATTTCCATCTGAAGTCTGTTGAACTTCTGGTCAGGGGTCTCCGGTTCCGGATACTCTCTTCCGACAAACTCGATCGTGTAAGCTCCCGTGTTATATCCCTTCAGTTTTCTGTGTCCATCGAGAGTAAAGTCTAAAAGTCCATATATCAAAATTCTCCGAACAAAACAAATAAACATTCTTCTTTATACAAAAATGCCCGGTGCTAAATTAATTCGATTTCCCCAAAAATGAAGATTTCGAAATGTACTTTTTTGAGTACGTTCAAAAGATTGTTTCGAAGATAGCTCAATGATATGGAATTTGTATCCCCTTATCAAATAAACTCACCGACTCCCTCGGCAGTGATGAACTTTCCAGCAAATCTCTTCACAGCGCTCGTCAAATCCAAATGAACCCTCTCGATATCTGTGTTCTCGGGTTCCTTCGGGAGTTCTATTTCCTCCGGCTCCGGTACATCCGGACTCTCGTAAATCACTTCTTTTCCAGTAGACATTTTACGATAAAATTTTTAATTTGTCGATGAAAGTCCAAAATGAGGAAATTCTGCAAACAAAGCCCTTGTCCGCTTTCGTGTCGGGAAAACAAAAGAAAAAAATAAGACTGGTGC